>JACEEZ010025165.1:142500-147500 GCA_016584305.1 Chionoecetes opilio
TCTCTCTCTCTCTCTCTCCCTCTCTCTTCTCTCTCTTCTTCTTCTCTTCTGCCACTCCGGAATCTTCTCGTCTCTCTCTCGTACTCGAGGCTGATCTGAGAGATCGCACTCTTAGGACTAGGTCTGTCATGGAGGTTGAGGACTCGTGCTAGACGTCATGGCTTTTTGTAAGGAGGAACGAGAGGAGGAGTTGACGGAGAGCCGGAAGAAAGGATCGACGAAACTTGAGGCAGATTTGCAGCGATGGTGAAGAGAAACTGGAAGGAGCAGGAGCTGGAAGAAACTGGAGGAGAGAGGACTGAAGGAGGAGGAGGAGGAGGACGACGACTGGAGAAGGAGGAGGAATGGAGAAGGAGGAGGAGGAGGAGGAGGACTGCAGAAGGAGGAGGAGGACTGGAGGAAGAGGAGGAGGACTGGAGAAGGAGGAGGAGGACTGCAGAAGGAGGAGGAGGACTGGAGGAAGAGGAGGAGGACTGGAGAAGGACTGCAGAAGGAGGAGGACTGGAGGAATGGACAAGGAGGACTGGAGAAGAGGAGTACTGCATAAGGAGGAGGAGGAGGAGTACTGGATAAGGAGGAGAAGGAGGACTGGAGAAGGAGCTGATCTTTCCTTTGCTATATGAAATCGTCTGTTAGCTATAAAATAACGAAAAGTAACTGAATATACCAAATTAGCTAGTCGACAAGGATGCTAAACAGGTCATTGCTATAAAACATTGCTTATAGTCACTAATAATCGTCTAATGGCACCCAAATTACAATGGAAATTACGTTCTGGTCTCAAGGGGTTAATGAATTGTGTTCTTTGTGCCTTGGCCCGTGCAGGAGGAGGGGAGTCAGACGCTGCAGCAGGTGAGGGCACAGCTGGAGGCGGAGGTGCGGACGTGCGGGGAGGCGCAGCAGAAGGCGGGGCAGCTGGAGGGCACAGTCAGCTCGCTCACCCAGCAGCTGCGCGACCTGGCTGCCGGCTCGCTGTCTGACGATGTGAAGGCCTCCATTGCTAAGTCAAAGGTGCGTATACGTGTGTGTGTGTGTGTGTGTGTGGGTGTGTACGTGTGTGTGGGTGTGGTTGTGTGTGTGTGTGTACGTGTGTGTGTGTGTGGGTGGGTGGGGGGTGTACGTGTGTGTGTGTGACTGTGTGTGTTTGTGTGAATGTGGGTGGGTGGGTGTGTGTGTGTGTGTACGTGTGGGTGGGTGGATGGGTGTGAGTGTGTGTGAACGTGTGTGTGTGTGTGTGTGTGTGTGTGTGTGTAGTAGTTGTGTTTGAAAATGACTGCTTATATTTCAAAGAATCTAAATATTCGTCTTACTAATATATAATTATCTCTCTCTCTCTCTCTCTCTCTCTCTCTCTCTCTCTCTCTCTCTCTCTCTCTCTCTCTCTCTCTCTCTCTCTCTCTCTCACAGGATGCATCGGAGGCCCCCAAGGGTGCCCCATGCCCCCCTCCTCCCCCTCCCCCTATGATGAACGGATGCCCCCCACCCCCTCCCCCCATGATGAACGGCGGACCCCCACCCCCGCCCCCCATGATGAGAGGCGGCCCCCCTCCCCCTCCCCTCACCAATGGGGGCCCACCGCCTCCCCCGGGCAGGGCTAATAAACCAGCTAAACAGGTAAGTACAGGGCTGGGTTTAATAATAATAATAATAATAATTTTATTTGCACCCGAAGGCGTACAGTAAAAAAAAAAAAATACCTACATGAGTCAATGAAGTGAAGTAGTAATGTGTTTCAGATGTATTAATTAAGTAATAAAGAAAATAAAAGATAGGTGTCTTGCACTGACGTCACGATCTAGCGGCTTCAAGCCAAATGCCGCCCGTCGGAGCGAGCTGGAGGACCAACAAACGCCACTTGCCGCCCGTGTTTGCCAGCTTATGGTACTTTTCCCCTACCAAATATATGTTTATCAGTATAAAAAGTATACTGTCATCCTCCGAAATGTTTGTTCTGTAATATTATCAAATAAAATACCGTAAAATACACTAAAGAAAGGCCATTATGAGACTCAAGAAATATGCATGAACTTAATATTCTATTAAACTCTTCGCCATTTAATATTTTGCGGGAAAACTTTTTACATGGAGAATATCAATAGAAGCAGAATTTCATTAGCTTTCCATTGATATATTTCGTTATCTGATAAATGAATTAGCAGCATGCATAAATTAGCGTTAACTAAATAAATAACCATCAATCTGGAAAAATTACCCGATTTCATGATGTTATTTATTTAGTTAACGCTCATTTATGCATGCTTCTAATTCATTTATCAGATAACGAAATAAATCAATGGAAAGCTAATGAAATTCCGCTTCTATTGATATTGTCCATGTAAAAAAAATTCTCGCAAAATATTAAATGGGAGCTGGCGCTGGTGAATATTAAGTTCATGCATATTTCTGAGTCTCATAATGGCCTTTCTTTAGTGTGTTTTACGGTTTTTTATTTGATAATATTGTAGAACAAACATTTCCGAAGACAACAGTATATGTTTTATACTGATAAACATATATTTGGTAGGGGAAAAGTACCTTAAGCTGGCAAACACGGGCGGCAAGTGGCGTTTGTTGGTCCTCCAGCTCGCATTTCCCGCGCCTGTCGCACCCACAACAAGGGCTGTGACGTCACGTGCAAGACGCCTATAACGTATAGGCCTACTAGGCTAACTTTATCAGAGTTGACCATTTATTCTTTTATTATAGTTTACTACCTTTATTGATTATTATTTATTTTATTTATTATTACAGTATTTATTTATTATTATTTATTTGACCTTTAATTCTTTTAGTTTAGTGTATTACCTTCATAAGAGTTTATTTCGCTTATAAAATGTACGTGTGTGTGTGTACATACGTTATCATTATGCCATCACCCTGTCTCCCCCCCTTGTAACCCCCCCCCACCAATCACCCTCTCCCCCCTCTTAACCCCCCACCCCCCACCAATCACCCTGCCTCCCCCCCTCTTAACCACACCCCCACCAATCACCCTGCCTCCCCCCCCTCTTAACCACACCCCACCAATCACCCTGCCTCCCCCGCAGGTTCCCAAGTCAGCCACTCAGCTCCGCGCCTTCAACTGGGCCAAGATGCCGGACGGTCGCATCGCCACCACTATCTTCGCCAGCTGGACGAGTCGCCGCTCTACAAGTTCATGGACCTCGAGGACATCGACAGGACCTTCGACGCCTCGGCAGGGAAGAAGGCCAACGGGGAGGTGAGGGGCTAGGCATGTCTGGGCTTGTATGTATGTATGTATGGTTGTATGTATGTATGGCTGTTGAGTTAAACGTATATATGAGTTTATAGAATTATGTATATGCTTAAGTTATATTCGTGTGTGAGTGTGTGTGTGTGTGTGTGTGTATGTCTGAGCTTGTATGTATGTATGGCTGTTGAGTTAGAACATAAGAACAGGAGTTATGCATGTCTGAGCTTGTATGTATGTATGTATGTATGTATGTATGTATGGCTGTTGAGTTAGAACATAAGAACAGAGGAGCTATATATTCATTAATGATCTTCTAAGTCTCACTATCCGTGTGTCTGTCTGTGTGTCCAGGGCGAGAAGACCCTGGAGAGGATGAAGAGTCAGCGCAGTCAGCAGATCAGCGTCCTGGAGAACAGACGTCAGCAGAACTGTACCATCCTGCTGTCCAAACTCAAGATGACCAACGAGGGACTTGTCAGGTGCGTCAGTCAGTCACTCAGTCAGTAAATCAGTCAGTCAGTAAATCAGTCAGTCAATCAATAGTTCAAACAGTTAATCAGTAATTCAGTCAGTCAATCAGTCAGTAGCTCAGTCAGTCAATCAATAGTTCAAACAGTTAATCAGTAGTTCAGTCAGTCAATCAGTCAGTAGCTCAGTCAGTCAATCAATAGTTCAAACAGTTAATCAGTAGTTCAGTCAGTCAATCAGTCTGTAGCTCAGTCAGTCAGTCAATCAGTAGAATCCTCTTCCACTACCTCCATCACCACCACTCTCTTCCCTTCCTAACTCCTCCTCTTCCCTTCCTAACTCCTCCTCTTCCCTTCCTAATTTCCCTCTTCCCTTCCTAACTCCCCCCTCACCCCCCATGTTTGTTCGCCATTTAATGACATTAGCACCATCACTAGAGATCGGATAAAAATGTTGTTATTTAGGCCGTTTTAGGTTTTTTTTATGTTACGTATTTTCACCAAAATCTGTGATAGAAAAACTAAACTATGTGGTTTTCATCAGAGCTTTATTTCCGTGACAACTGCAGGAAAACAAAATTAGAAATGCTACACCAGCAATCCTGCACCCAGGGGGGACAGGGGTGGCTGCCCCCTGAAATCTATTGACGTTTCAAAACACTAGCCTTATATAACACTGAATGAGCAGCAAGCCATAAACTGAAAGAAAAAAATTAAGTACCTACAGCTGAAAAATGAAAAAAATGTTAAGGAACACAGGATTAACTTTTTTAATTAGCTAACGATTCTCCCCGAAATTAAATTCTGGCTACAGACCTGTATGCAAAACATAGTACTATAACATATATAATTTTATATATAGCTCAGACTGCTGAACGATTGTAAAAGCAATTTGTAACCATGATTTTGTCCAGATTTTCTTCTGTAAGACGCTTGGATTAAGAATCCTTGCAAAACTTGCAGAGATTGGATGAAAATGTTATTTAGGCCATTTTAGCTACATCTCTACCAGAAATCATAATTTAGATTTTTTTTGCAAAAAACACATGAAAAAATATTTTTTTTGTACTTGACATATTTTTGCCGGTCTCTGGTGATAACCTCCCATTATCCCGTCCCCTTGTCAGCCATCTGTAATTAATAACTATTTGAATAAAACATTAGAATAAATAAACGCCCTGTAATCCCTGTGTGTTCTACCCTTATGTTCATGTATACCTTGTTATGTTCTTGTTTACCCCTATGTTCTTATGTTCTTATAGCTACATAACACCCCATTTAATTCCATTATTCTACATACACCCCATGTCATTACATTC
>JACEEZ010025165.1:152500-195000 GCA_016584305.1 Chionoecetes opilio
GGCTCTTTGTCTTGGCTCTTTGTCTTGGCTCTTTGTCTTGGCCCTTTGTCTTGGCTCTTTGTCTCGGCTCTTTGTCTTGGCTCTTTGTCTTTGCCCTTTGTCTCGGCTCTTTGTCTTGGCTCTTGGTCTTGGCTCTTGGTCTTGGCTCTTTGTCTTGGCTCTTGGTCTCGGCTCTTTGTCTTGGCCCTTTGTCTTGGCCCTTTGTCTTGGCTCTTTGTCTCGGCTCTTTGTCTCGGCTCTTTGTCTCGGCTCTTTGTCTTTACCCTTTGTCTTGGCCCTTTGTCTTGGCCCTTTGTCTTGGCTCTTTGTCTTGGCTCTTTGTCTTGGCTCTTTGTCTTGGCCCTTTGTCTTGGCTCTTTGTCTTGGCTCTTTGTCTTGGCTCTTTGTCTCGGCTCTTTGTCTTGGCTCTTTGTCTTGGCTCTTTGTCTTGGCTCTTTGTCTTGGCTCTTTGTCTCGGCTCTTTGTCTTGGCTCTTTGTCTTGGCTCTTTGTCTTGGCTCTTTGTCTTGGCTCTTTGTCTTGGCTCTTTGTCTTGGCTCTTTGTCTCGGCTCTTTGTCTTGGCTCTTTGTCTTGGCTCTTTGTCTTGGCTTTGTCTTGGCTCTTTGTCTTGGCTCTTTGTCTTGGCCTTTGTCTTGGCTCTTTGTCTTGGCTCTTTGTCTCGGCTCTTTGTCTTGGCTCTTTGTCTTGGCTCTTTGTCTCGGCTCTTTGTCTTGGCTCTTTGTCTCGGCTCTTTGTCTCGGCTCTTTGTCTCGGCTCTTTGTCTTGGCTCTTTGTCTTGCTCCTGTACTGTCAGCTGTCTCTTCATTCTACGCATTCAGTAATTTATTCATTTCCCTCATTTGTCTTCCGTTTTCTTTCCCTCAATGGTGTAAGAAAATGGACTCAGTAGACAGGTAGTTAGTGCGGAGTCATTGGGGAGCTTTAAAGAGGGGCTGGATAAATTCATGGATGGGGATGAAAGGTGGATGTAGGTAGTGACTTAAGTAACAGGAACTACCTCGTGTAGGTCTCACGGCCTCTTGTAGCTTCCTTATTTTCTTATGTTCTTATGTTCTAAAACAAACTTGCATTCTCTCTCTCTCTTTTCTATCCCAAAATCTGAACTTCCTATCTGTCAGTCTCTCTCTCTCTCTCTCTGTCTCTCTCTCTCTCTCTCTCTCTCTCTCTCTCTCTCTCTCTCTCTCTCTCTCTCTTTTCTATCCCAAAATCTGAACTTCCTGTCAGTCTCTTCTCTCTCTCTCTTCTCTCTCTCCTCTCTCTCTCTCTCTCTCTCTCTCTCTCTCTCTCTCTCTCTCTCTCTCTCTCTCTCTCTCTCTCTCTCTATTCAATACTTTTTTCTTCTTTTCATGTCATGGTTTTTTTTAAGGGGAAGGGACACAGGGTTCGTCTTTAGTGTTTACATACCTCTCTCTCTCTCTCTCTCTCTCCCCTGACTAATCCATTTAATGCCTTTTCTCTCTTTTCTTTTCCCTGAACCAATTATTTCTGGGACAATTTTTCTGTTTCCTGATGTCTTCCCGTCTGGCTGTCGTTTAGGTCAGGTCAGGTCAGGTCATATTTAGCTTTTTGGAGGAAAGGAAATGTCATGACTACAATTAATACTCGTTTATTTCGCAAGGTACAATAATAGTAATAGTAATGATAATGATAATGATGGCGATAGTAATAACAGTAATAATAGCTTGTAGTAATCAGTTGGTAGTAGTAGTTGTTGTAGTAATAGTAGTTGTGCATAATAGAAAATACTAATGTTGTTGGCTTAATCATATACATAGTCATATTGCCCTTGGCCAGTCCTTTGTGATGTAAAAAAAAAAAATGCTCACCTTGGAAAAAAGAAAGAAAAAAAAATTGCCCAAATTGAAAATAAAAATTATAAAAAAAATTGCCCCCTTGAAAAAAAAAAATAAATTGCCAACCTTGAAAATAAAAATTATAACAAAAATTGCCCCCTTGAACAAAAAAAAAAAATTGCCAACCTTGAAAATAAAAATTATAAAAAAAATTGCCCCCTTGAACAAAAAAAAAAAAATTGCCAACCTTGAAAATAAAAATAAAAATAAAAATTGCCCAATGAAAAGACTAAAAAAAATTGCCCCCTTGAAAAAAAAAAAAAAAAATATTGCCCCCCTTGAAAAAAAAAATAAAAAAAAATTCCCCCCTTGAAAACAATATAAAAAAAAATACAAACCCTTTGCATTTGATGTGAGTTGTAAATAAAGCAAAAGCTTGTGTTGCACTATCTTTTCAGTGTTGTGTTGCTAAGGTGAGGATGCTCATGTTTGCCTAGTCCTTGTTTGCACATATGCTTATTGTGTTGGCTGAGTGTTTGTGTATGCGTTGGCATAGTTTATGTTTATGCTTTGTTTGATATTACGTGTGTCTTCTGTGTGGTTGTTGTGTCAGTGGGACGGCAAGGACAGTGTTGGAGATTTCTTCTTGTGTATGAATACACTAGTCGATACATCATGCTGTTTTTGCGTATGTGCCGCTGTACATGCCTGCACACTGGGGTACCCTGAGGGGATAGTCACAAGTGCTTGGCCACCCACACTAAAACCTTCTGTAGATCAAGAATAAGAAATAAGGCCTAAAAAAATATGAATGTTTAGCGATGTGGCGCGTCACTGCCGGCAAGCTTACCCTGATTTGGTGGCACTAGCTTAGTTGCTTGGCAGCCTTACCACTAAACTTTGCCTCGGCAGAATAGTAACCTGAAAGGGAATCACTGTGGCGGTGTTACCTCAGAGTAGCGGAAGCTGGCGTTTACTAGAGTGGCGGGCGAAAAAGCAATTCTGGCCCCATGAAAAAAATTCCTGGGTGTGCCCCTGCGCCTGTGTGTGTGTGTGTGTGCATGCCACTTAATGTATCCTTTTCTATGTGTGTACACCTTTATGTTCCCATGTGCGTGCCTTAGTCCTCATGTGTACGCTTGTCCTCATGTGTACCTGCTCCCCCCCCCCTGTGTGCGTGGCAGCGGTACAAGCGGCGTCCCTGCCCAGCAGCTGGTATGAGAACGATGTGTTTGCCCTGTGGCACTGAAGGGGTCACCTCCTCCCTTGTGGCGACCTTGATTGACAGGTGACCTCTCCTGACCCATCCACCAGTACCTACACTAATGCTATGACCTTCTCTCTGTCTCTTTCTCTCTGTGTCTATCTATTTTTTCTATTCCAAAATCTGAACTTCCTATCTGTCAATTCTCTCTCTCTCTTCTATCCCAAAATCTGAACTTTCTATCCCAAAATCTGAACTTCCTATCTGTCAATTCTCTCTCTCTCTTCTATCCCAAAATCTGAACTTTCTATCCCAAAATCTGAACTTTCTATCCCAAAATCTGAACTTCCTATCTGTCAATTCTCTCTCTCTCTTCTATCCCAAAATCTGAACTTTCTATCCCAAAATCTGAACTTCCTATCTGTCAATTCTCTCTCTCTCTTCTATCCCAAAATCTGAACTTTCTATCCCAAAATCTGAACTTCCTATCTGTCAATTCTCTCTCTCTCTTCTATCCCAAAATCTGAACTTTCTATCCCAAAATCTGAACTTCCTATCTGTCAATTCTCTCTCTCTCTTCTATCCCAAAATCTGAACTTTCTATCCCAAAATCTGAACTTCCTATCTGTCAATTCTCTCTCTCTCTTCTATCCCAAAATCTGAACTTTCTATCCCAAAATCTGAACTTCCTATCTGTCAATTCTCTCTCTCTCTTCTATCCCAAAATCTGAACTTCCTATCTGTCAATTCTCTCTCTCTCTTCTATCCCAAAATCTGAACTTCCTATCTGTCAATGTCTCACTCTCTCTCTCTCTCTCTCTCTCTCTCTCTTTCTCTTCTATGGCTGTCTCTCTTCACCCATTGCCTATTTCCTCTTCTCCTTCCATGCTTTCTTCTCCTTCATTCTCTCTATCTGTTTCTAATGCCTTCCTTTATTAACCCTTTTCTAGTACTGAACTCTCTCTCTCTCTCTCTCTCTCTCTCTCTCTCTCTCTCTCTCTCTCTTCTCTCTCTCTCTCTCTCATACACAAGTTCTCCCACCTCTATCACTACCTCTTCCTCTTCCTCTTCTTCCTTCTCTCTTGCTGTGTACATAGTTGGTTATTGGTGGAGGGAACTAACACATCCTGGAGAGAGAGAGAGAGAGAGAGAATGTGTGTGTATACTGGCACTCCTCCCACTAACAACCGTCCTTGCAGCCTTAACCCCTTCAACCCCAGATCTTTCCTTGGCTATATAAAATCGTCTGTTGTTAGACATAAAATTACAAAAAGTCACTGAATATACCAAATAAACTAGTGGACAAGGATACTAAACAGGTCATAGCTATAAAATATTGCTTATAGTCACTAAAAATCGTCTAATGGTACCCAGATTACAATGGAAATAACGCTCTGGGTCACAAGGGGTTAACAACTTGCAGTATGTGGCACCTTCCTCCTTCCCCTGACCCTGTTCATCACACCTATGACCTGCCTGCTTCTGACCTGACCTCGCCCTGACCTCCAAAGCTAGTCCAGTTTAGCTTTATTTAGCTTTCCAGTTTGCTTTTCAGGTTTCTTTGTGCATGTGCGTAGACTAACACACCGCCTGCATGTGTGTATAGTAACTGTTTGCATGTTTGTATGTATGTGTGTGTGTGATCTAACAAGGAATAACAAGGGGCAGACTTTGGTGAGGGGGGGTTGCCATCTTGCCCCCCCTCCCCCCTACCCCCATTGTATATAGCTGGGTGGGGGTGGGTGGGGGTCAATCCTCCTCCTCATTAACAACAGGTAATATAATCAAGGTGTCGGGATACATTTTGACTAATACATCTTTTTCCAGGTCCATGTTATCCATTGTTCACGTGCACTTCAGTTTTAAATCTTTATTTATTCACAGCACTTCAGAGGCACTTAAGTGTTGCTGTAGTTTGATGATTTAAGTTTTCTTGTTGCCACTTATTTTCACTTAAGGCAACATTACTAACTGGTTTTGTGTTGTGTTCCAAGTGTTGCCAGCTTCCCTTCCTGCGTAATGGCAACGTTAGTGTTCTATACTCGCCGCACGGTAAGTTGGTGAAAATATGGCCCCTTCATTCCCCCCTTCCGAACGCACGGGATTGGCTGAGGTGTTGGGTGAGAATCAGGGCTTAAAAACGAAATTATTTTTCAAACGGTTCGTTCCGATCAGAAACAGTATTATTAACGTTTTGTTTTCCGTTGCTCCTCCAAACATAACGTTCCTGAACCGGTTAGAAGGAAATGAAAACTGGTTATAACGTTATTCTCAAGCCATGTATTGAATATGCTATTAGCCCTAATAAATAATAATGCCTATACATGACTACATCCTTATAGATGGTAATAAGGCCATACATTTCATGGTGCACAGTAGCCAACAAAATCAAAGCCTTAGATGTCGCAAGAACTATATTATTATATGACTTAAATAAGGCAACACACATTTGCATATACAATACAGGAAGTGTAGTGTAGGAGTATGCAATCTCAGGTGTCGTAAAGACATGAATCACTAAAATGTATATTAATATTATATATGGCAAAAAATATATTAATTCGTAATATCACCAACCCACTAATTAAATAAACCTACTCAATGAAATCAATGACTACATGTGGTACTCCAAGGACTCGAACCTAGGACACTCACACCGAGATTCAGCGCACCAAGCATTAGGCTATGAAGGTTGAAGAATGCTTGCAGATAAAAGATGTATTTAATGTAATCATTTGGCTGCTGTAAGTGCAAATGGATGAGTGACCAAATATGGCATGGAACGAAAAAATAACGTCATTAACCGGTTACGGGGATTTAAAAATAGCGTTTTTGCTCCGGAACAGTAAATATGATAATGTTTTCGTTTCCGTTTTTGTTCCGAGCATAATTTCGTTCGTTCCGGTTTTCGTTTTCGTTCCCTTAAACCGTTTCAAAGCCCTGGTGAGAATGCCTTACGGTGAGAATGCCATAGTGCCGCCCTAAAGCCCCAACACCTCAGCCAATCCCATGCGTTCGGAAGGGGGTAGTGAAGTGGCCCCATTTTTGCCAACTTACCGTGCGGCGAGTATGGGTTTGTGTGTCCTGTGTGCTGTGAATCCCTCAGAGCTGCTTAGATCACCCAAGAGTTAGACACAAAATTCCTAGAAGTATTTTCATGGTGTTCTAAGTAATGAAGTGATGAAATTCAATGAAAGAAGTGACTGCAATCCTTACCTCTGGGCTTATCCTGTGATGCAAAACTGTGCTGTCTCTCCATTCATGTATCTATTAACTTCCTCATAGAACATAAGAACATAAGAAAGCTACAAGAGACCACGAGACCTACACGTGGTAGTTCCTATTCATAACAACACCCAAGTTTGTTGTTCTTCATCCTTTCTAGTAGGGGAGAGCGGGGCAGGTTGCATCGAGGGCAGGTTGCATCATTGCCTCTAACTCGCATTAACTTTTATTATATTATTTTGTAGTTTAGTAGTATTTATATATAGTAGTATAGTAGTTATTGTAGTAGTAGTAGTAGTTTATAGTAGTTGTAGTAGTAGTAGTTTATTGTAGTAGTAGTAGTAGTTTGTAGTAGTAGTAGTAGTAGTAGTAGTAGTATTAAGACGATGTACGTGTGATAACATGCGAGTTAAGAGGCAATGATGCAACCTACCCTCGATGCAACCTGCCCCGCTCTCCCTAACAGCACCAAAACAAAGCAAACAAAGGAACAAAGTGAGGCAGTACAAGATGTAAACAAATGGACCTATATTTGCTAAGACTCAGACTCATATTCACAAAGAGATTCAAATGCACAGAGATTTGCCCATAACTCTGGCGTCTCACCTCATGGGCTTTGAGGGTGAGGACACATCATGGGCCGGGGTATGATGTGTCCTCTCCCTCAAAGGTTGCACCACACACATAGAAGCACCAGCCCCACTGAAGCACTATCTTAGGCCAGTTTGCAGCCACCTCGCCCAAGGGATGCGCCACTTCTTTAACGCCTTCACGCCCAGATCTTTCCTTGGCTATAAAATATTGTCTGTTGTCGAGCCATAAAATTACAAAAAAGTAACTGAATATACCAAATTAGCCAGTGGACAAGGATACTAAACAGGTCATAGCTATAAAATATTGCTTATAGTCACTAAAAATCGTCTAATGGCACCCAAATTACAATGAAAATTACGTTCTGGGCCTCAAGGGGTTAAGAGTGATTAAATAACCTGATTTGATCCAATTGGCCGTCCTGGAGTGTGTGTGTGTGTGTGTGTGTGTGTGGCGCTGCTGCCGGTGACCTGGCGGGGCAGTGCCGAGTGTGACCCTTGACCCTTGTTGTGTCCCCCCAGCGCCGCGAGGTGGAGCGGGAACGCCGTGCCAGAGAGAAGTCAAGCCGAGCCGGGGCCGGAGCGGGGCCGGGCGGGGCGGGGGTGTCCGGCAGCCTCCAGGGGCCCGCCGGGGACAGCAGTTCGGGCGGCGAGAATGAGAACGAGAACGACTTCGACGACCTGATCTCCGCGCTGCGTTCGGGCGACGTGTTCGGCAAGGACATCGACAAGATGAGGCGCAAGAAGAAGCATTCCTTCGCCGCCGGGTCGAGGGAGCGGGAGCGAGAGCGCGTCACCGGCTCCCACAAGTACGCATGAAGCCGCCGATGCGACGACCCCACCGCCACGACGGCCCCGCCCCAGCACTGCCCAGCACCCCGGCCAGGCAGCCCGGGGGAGTACTGATGCTGGGTACCTTCCCCATGGCATCCCACTAGTGTCTCGGCATGGGCTGAGCCGGCATGTCGTGTGTCTGTCACTCGCGCCACACTGAGTTGGGTCGCCGCCGTCAAGGCCAGACTGACGGATGAAATAGGGACAAAACTTGCTGTTGTTTATTTTCGTGCATTTTAATTGCTTCCAAAGTGTGTGTGTGTGTCTGCTTTTTCTCCCTCTCGTAGTGATGCCACGACAGAGTGTGACCTTCATCCCACCACCCAGGGTGACGTGCATGGGTGCCCCTCGGCAGATGGGTGGCGGGGGGGATGGGCTGCCCTTCCCCCCCTCTGCCCTCCTGCTACGAGTGTCTCATGCCTGTCACCTGCCCAACACATCATACACTTCAGCAATCACATTGGGTCATACTTCTACACACACACACACACACACACACACACACACACAATATCTGTACTCCTGTAATCAAGAGCTGCCTTTTCTGTGTCGCACATGGCTGGCAACAAGCACAGGGCAGTGAGCTGTTACTCCCCAGCTCACTGCCAGCTGTGTACCACCAACGTGCAGCTTGTCGGCGCCAACCATCGCTGCCTCAGACCAATCACTCGCTTGTACGGCCACCATCACTGCCACTCATGTGATGGTGAGTTAATAGTGTCACTGTATTCTCACACATGTTCTCAGTCAGCCTGTTTCCCCAGTAAGCAGATGCAAGTCGTGTTTGCCGCCGCCAGCCTTGCCTTAATATATATCTGTCAGTCAGGGCTCAGCAGACACAACCTCACAAAGCCTGAACCTGAAGACACCAAGGCCATAGCAGCACAACAGTAGAGGTCTGAGCGGTGAGCAGTGCATCATATAACTAACCATGTAGGCGCGATATGACTATTTTAATGGCTGTACTGGACGTAGAAGCAAATATTTTAGACAAGTTGAATATTTTGGTTTTAAGAACATAAGAACATAAGAAAATAAGGAAGCTACAAGAGGCCGTGAGACATTTTAGTGGTAATAAAGATGACACAGAAGAAGGTGCATTTGTAAGCTCTAAGAACATAAAAGCATAAGAAAATAAGGAAGTTACAAGAGGCCGTGAGACGTTTTAGTGGTGATGAGAGATGAGGACACAGAAGAAGGTGCATTTGTTGGCTCTAAGAACATAAGAACATCAGAAAATAAGGAAGCTACAAGAGGCCGTGAGACATTTTTGTGGTAATAGAGATGAGGACACAGGAGAAGGTGCATTTGTAAGCTCTAAGAACATAAGAAAATAAGGAAGCTACAAGAGGCCGTGAGACGTTTCAGTTGTAATAAAGATGAGGAGACAGGAGAAGGTGCATTTGTAAGCTCTTAAGAAAACACGATGAAGAGAGAAGTACAAAGACACGCTAGTTTGCATCATGGGAACACTGTCATTACACCACTCTCTTTCCTCTTGTTCCTCTTCTCTCTGTTTAACATCAGATTTTCCCATATTATCTTAAGAGGTTAGACGCCCGATGATACGCTTCCAACCATCTGTATCCATTGCTTCTACTCTACTACTATATGCCACTCTCTTTCCTCTTCTCTCTGTTTAACGTCAGATTTTCCCACAGTATCTTATGAGGTTAGACGGCCAAGGATACGCTTCCAACTAAGTTTTGGTACCGCCTCACAACGTTACTTTTGAGGGTTAATGGAGCAATATTCAGACAGGCAAGAGTTAAAGTCAATAGCCATGTTTAGTTTATTATATTGGCTCTCCTCTTTCTATATCTCTATACGTTGCCTCTACTCTACTACTATACTACTACTACTACTACTACTACTCTACTACTACAGGTTGAAGTTCCCAAACTCGGCAACCTCGGGACCAGCGCCGAGCCGAGTAATGGAATTTTCCGACTTTTAGAACGTAGATATATTAAGGGGAAAAAAAGCCATCCAACTTCTTCAAAAGGTCAATTTTCTCAGAAATAGTTAACACATTGTTCTTCCTTTTCTTTTCACTTCCACCAGTAGGTGTTCCTGGACGTTTGGGAGCCATAATACCAATAACAGACCTGTAGAAGTACACAAAATAACAGTGTACACAACTCTACAGTCACAACACCACTGAACAATAACAACAAACAAATCGGCGGGAGAAACCAAGCGGCCTAGTGTGGTGGCACCCAGCGGCCGACCCGGCAACTACGCGCCGGGTTTTGGGTGTTCTGCCGGGTTTTGGAAAATCCGGAACCATAGCAGAGTTTTGGGTGTTGCCGAGTCTTGGGATGCCGAGTTTGGGAACTTCAACCTGTACTACTACTACTACTACTATACTACTACTACTATATACCACTCATTGTACTTGTATAGCGCCCTGCCATCACTCTTATGGGACTGTTAGCTTGTTAGGCCAAGGAGGACACAGAGACGAGATGATGTGTGGACTGAAACAGGTTGGAACGAAATAGAATAAGTTATGATAAGTGATGAGGGAGCCATTTGGAACGACTGGTGATGAACGACAATGTGACGATGTTGTTCTTGTGTTTGGTTGATGAGTGGATGAGAAAGAAAGAATGAAAGAGACAGAGAGAGAGAAAGAAAGAAAAAATGTGGCAGTGCTGAGAGAGAGAGAGAAAAGAATGTGGCAGTGCTGAGAGAGGGAGAGAGAGAAAAAGAATGTGGCAGTGCTGAGAGAGAGAGAGAGAAAGAATGTGGCAGTGCTGAGAGAGAGAGAGAAAAAAAAAAGAATGTGTGGCAGTGCTGAGAGAGAGAGAGAGAAAAGAAGAATGTGGCAGTGCTGAGTGACAGAGAGAGAAAAGAAGAATGTGGCAGTGCTGAGAGAGAAAGTATGTGACAGAGGTGTTGAGTCAGACGAGAGTTCTCTTGTCTCCGGTGATGTCCCAAGTTCCTAATTATCATCATGCATTTATTTCAATCCCAAATTCCTGGATGAGAAAAGTGATTCGCAATACTGAAGTGAGGAA
The DNA here is from genome assembly GCA_016584305.1 of Chionoecetes opilio. Classification (NCBI taxonomy): domain Eukaryota; kingdom Metazoa; phylum Arthropoda; class Malacostraca; order Decapoda; family Majidae; genus Chionoecetes; species Chionoecetes opilio. The sequence goes on from JACEEZ010025165.1 coordinate 163,170, forward strand.
AACTTTGAACTCGTTTGTATATTTTAGTTAATGATGAGTTGTATTTTTGTGCTTTTATTCTTTTACAGGGTAAGGAGAGAGAGAGAGAGAGAGAGAGAGAAGAGAGAGAGAGAGAGAGAGAGAGAGAGAACAAAGTGGCTAGTGGTAACCTATTAAGAGACAAACACAGTATTGCATAAAGAAACCGTGTATAGACAAGACAGTGAGTTCATATCAGTAAACTCCTTCCCTTCCCTTCCCTTCAACATCACATCCATCAATAACAATCCAACATATAATCTTTAGTATCATCGGCCCCCCATGGGACACATAATAACCCCATTGTATCGCTGCTCTTCATAAGTCTTGACCCGCTGTAACATACTCTTGGCCATCCTGTGTATTGGCCTGAGCTACTAAAGTGTTATATTTACCAGTGTGAGGAGCCATGAGCCAAATAAGCCGGTCCGTTTCTTACTAAATGCAAACTACGTGGTTGCACAGGCCCCCGAAGCCACCAGGGGCCCCCAAGCTGCCATTATTTGCTACTTTTTTTTTAGAATCTAGTCTCTTTTCCTCTTACAGTGCACCAGATTGATGCATTTAAATATTTAAGACGTGCCCCCGGCCGGACACATGCCGGACCACCTTAGAGGGCTTGGAATCCCCCGGAGCTGGGCAGTATTTAAATACATATGTATTTAAATACATTTGTGTATTTAGAAATGTATTTATAAATACATTGGTTGTCATGTATTTAAATACAGTATTTAAATACTTTTATGAGTATTTAAATACATTATATTTAAATACATATAATATAAAAATGTAAATACTTTTTTATCCGTTAATTTGGCCATCAACCCGCCCCACTATCTGGCAACCCTGATGTTACAGTGAACCAGGGTTGCCACGGCCAAGGAAATGTCCTGATTTTTAGGAAATTTAGGCCTGAGAAGAAAATTTCTAAGGAAACCCAAAATCTAAGGAAATCCATTTTTTTCGGACATGTTAAAATTTATGTGTATTTAAAATGTATTTACAAAGGTATTTAAATGCAATTGATGTATTTAGTATTTAGTATTTAAATACATTCGTAAAATGTATTTAGTATTTAAATACATTTCTTCCATGTATTTAATATTTAAATACATTCAATGTATTTAGTGCCCACTCTGGAATCCCCCACCATAGTTTTACAAAATGGGGCCCCAAACAGCATTTCACATAGGGCCCTAAAAGGCTAGAAACGACACTGCAAATATGTCCTGGGATGAACACACTGTCTCTGTCTCTACACTGTGGGGGAGACAGGACCACAACAACAACAACAACAACAACACATGATACTTTGTAATGTTACCTCCTGCCCTCTCACACACACACACACACACACACACACACACACACACACAAAGGATATATACACCTGTATTTGTCACTCATCGTAGGATTAAAGCATAATGTAGGATCCTTGACAATATATTTTTTAATTTTGTATATTATAACACAAAAGGAAAAGGCATGAGTGAAAAAGAAAAAAATTTGCATTAAGATTTAGAATTAAATTTAAGCTAAAAAAAAAAAAAAACAGTTTGAAGTCCTACATATTTATAAAAAACTAAATATTACACAAAAAAGATGGATTTATATTGTTGAATAAATGAATTACTGTCGAGGAGAGACGATAATGAGACTCGTCCTTTCGTGTCGTCACAAATCAGAACGACGATGCATGAAGTGGAGTTACCTACCCTAAGTTAAGTTAAGGCAAGTTCTGTATGTATCATTAACCGCTAAGTCTCTTTCTCCCGTTACTTTACGACGTGCATTTTTACGTTCCCCGCCCCGCCCCGCCCCGCACACCTGCTGCCGCGTCTGTCTGTACATAAGTCCCAGTACCTCACCTTTTATTCCACAGACCAAGTACAGTATTTGTGATTTTCTGTGATATTTTTTATAGGTTTGTATCTGTGTATCTTAAATGTAGACCCTGTGACCCCCCCTTCCCCCCCTCAGACCCCAGGGGAGCTAGTCAGGGCTGGGGCTATGGCTGACTGGCTGGCTACTTGATTGACTGACTGATTGGCTGGCTGGCTACTTGATTGATTGACTGACTGACTGGCTGGCTACTTGATTGACTGACTGACTGGCTGGCTGGCTGACTGATTGACTGGCTGGCTACTTGATTGACTGACTGACTGGCTGGCTGGCTGGCTACTTGATTGACTGACTGACTGATTGACTGGCTGGCTACTTGACTGACTGACTGGCTGGCTACTTGATTGACTGACTGACTGGCTGGCTACTTGACTGACTGACTGGCTACTTGATTGATTGACTGACTGGCTACTTGACTGATTGACTGACTGACTGGCTGGCTACTTGACTGATTGACTGACTGACTGGCTGGCTACTTGATTGACTGACTGACTGGGTGGCTACTTGACTGACTGACTGGCTACTTGATTGACTGACTGACTGACTGGCTACTTGATTGACGGATTGACTGACCTTGTTTATTCAAATGACCTCATGTCTCCACCTTTGTATCACAGCATTTCCTTGACCTTAAACCACACCACAGGCAAATTTGAACTCAGAGGTCAGACATGTTAAATTGGTTCAAGTAGTTTCTGGACTTCACCTCAACACACAAATGCATTTTTTTTCTAGTTGCCAGTTGTCATTAGCCTGATTCCTGTTCATTTTCACACACACACACACACACACACACACACCACCACACACACACACAACACACACACACACACACACACACAACACATTTACCTAGTTGTGTATTTACCACAACTATAATCACACCACAACTTATAGGTAGAGACACACACACACACACACACACACACACATTGTCTTCGTGTCACACTAACACAAAACACAACCATTTCCTTTGTCACTGTAAATCTAAACTCCCAGCCAGTCTAGCCTCCACTTCCACCTATCCCTTCCACCCCCACCAGGACACCTTCCCCTCCACCCCCACCAGGACACCTTCCCCTCCACCCCCACCAGGACACCTTCCCCTCCACCCCCACCAGGACACCTTCCCCTCCACCCCCACCAGGACACCTTCCCCTCCACCCCTACCAGGACCCTTCCCCTCCACCCCACCAGACACTTCCCCTCCACCCCCACCAGGACACCTTCCCTCCCCACCAGGACACCTTCCCCTCCACCCACCAGGACACCTTCCCCTCCACCCCCCCAGGACACCTTCCCCTCCTCCCCTCCCCTCACAGCCCAGCCCATCCCCTGCCCTGCCCTGCCTCAAGGTACAGCCTCGCCTGTCTTTGCCTCACCTGTGTTTAGGCCTTGCTTCTCATCATCGTGCAGCTCGCGATCAGTTTGTTTTGTCCTGCACTACTACTACTTCCAGCTCTCAAAGTTTATTGTATAAGAAAGATGTTTATATAGAGATACTTTATATTTAATGCCCTTTTTTTATAATAATGTACATACTACATAGAAATTTATAAAACTTCTCTCTAGCTATCCTATTATAAAAATATATCTGTATTAATATTTCGGCTTTGCTTCTGAAATATATGAAGCAAGATTCATTGACACACTCCTGCACATTCTCGTTCAAAATACATATTTGTGATTCTCTTAAGCTAGAATTATTTAAGCTCCGATTCTCCCTCGACACTCATGATCAAACAAACGCCAATCAAATGACTTCCTTCGGCCGTCTGTCCCGTGCCATTCCTACGTATCTCTCCGCCTCTCCTCGACGGCACTGGTCGGAGGCAGCACCGCCGTCACCCCTGCGGCGGCCAGGCTTGTGTTGTGGTGGTGGGTGGGAAGCCTGAACCAAGCCTCAACACAGCCCGCAAGCCTGAGCCAAGCCTGCGGTTCAGTAAATTTTTCCGCTCCCTGCCGAGTGGAGACGCCGGGGGAGCATTAGTCTTAACACCCACCTAAGTACACGTAGGGTGAGGCAGCTGTGGCGTGCTGTCATGACTCACAGACTTTAGCGGACGACTGGCATTAACGTCGTCCTTCAGCCAAGCACTGTTGTCTATCTGTCTTGTCTGTCTGTCTGTCTGTCTCTCCTGCCGTCTTCAGTGTCTGTCCTTAGCTGCAGAGTATAAAAACGAGTCCATTTTAGGTTTTATCGATTCAATAACTCTAGTTCTTAAGATTTAACAGAGTGCTTTATGGAATGTATAAACAAAAAAATGAGGTTCTTTTCCTTATGAGGCAGAGCAGGTGAGGCTATATTGGCATTTGTACTTCTAAACTCCCAGCCAGTCAAGGCCTCCACCTCCACCCCCACCAGGACACCTTCCCCTCCTCCCCTCAAGGCCTCCACCCCCACCAGGACACCTTCTCCTCCCCTCAAGGCCTCCACCCCCACCAGGACACCTTCCCCTCCTTCCCTCAAGGCCTCCACCCCCACCAGGACACCTTCCCTTCCTCCCCTCAAGGCCTCCACCCCCACCAGGACACCTTCCCTCCTTCCCTCAAGGCCTCCATCCCCACCAGGACACCTCCTCCCCTCAAGGCCTCCACCCCCACCAGGACACCTTCCCTTCCTCCCCTCAAGGCCTCCACCCCCACCAGGACACCTTCCCCTCCCCTCAAGGCCTCCACCCCCACCAGGACACCTTCCCCTCAAGACCTCCACCCCCACCCCCACTAGGAGACCTTCCCCTCCTCGAGTTTTTGTTTACGTTATCATAGTTCTTCCCACACACCCATCCATGTGGCAGCCTGGACGTAGCACACCACCGGGATAGGTGCTGCCCTGTTTCCCCTAAGTCCCCTACCACCCACTGACCTACTCCCCTGCCCACCTCTGCCCCACATGGAGTGCAGGTACAGTGCTGACCTGACCTTCTTGACCCTGCCCCGCCCCTGCTAACGAACCCCTACAGTGGTTATCATGTTTGTACTATTCTGTATAATTTTGTATGTAATTTTATATATGGAATCATTACTGCTATGATGCTACGTAAATGTTGTAAATTGGTGTGTGTTTGTGTTATCCTTACTGGGTGTTTTGAGTGTGTGTATGTGTGTGTGTGTGTGTGTTTAGACTGTTTTGAGTGTGTTTTTTTAGTGTGTTTTTTAGTGTGATTTTGAGTGTGATTTTGAGTGTGTGTGTGTTTAGTGTTTAGTGTGGGGTTTTTTTAGTGTTTGTTTTTGAGTGGGTGTGTTTTGTGTGTGGGTGTGTTTTGTGTGTGGGTGTGTTTTGAGTGTGGGTGTGTTTTGAGTGTGGGTGTGTTTTGTGTGTGGGTGTGTTTTGTGTGGGTGTGTTTTGAGTGTGGGTGTGTTTTGAGTGTGGGTGTGTTTTGTGTGTGGGTGTGTTTTGAGTGTGGGTGTGTTTTGAGTGTGGGTGTGTTTTGTGTGTGGGTGTGTTTTGAGTGTGGGTGTGTTTTTGTGTTGTGTGGGGTGTGTTTTGAGTGGGTGTGTTTTGTGTGGTTGGGTGGGGGTGTTTTGATGGGTGTTTGGTGGGTGTTTTTGTGTTGTGTGTGTGTGGGTGTGTTTTGAGTGTGGGTGTGTTTTGAGTGTGGGTGTGTTTTGGTTGGGTGGTTGGGTGGTGTGTTTTGAGTGTGGGTGTGTTTTGTGTGTGGGTGTTTTGAGTGTGGGGTGTTTTGTGTGTGGGGGTGTTTTGAGTGGGTGTGTTTTGAGTGTGGGGGTGTTTTGTGTGTGGGGGTGTTTTGAGTGTGGGGGTGTTTTGTGTGTGGGGGTGTTTTGAGTGTGGGTGTGTTTTGTGTGTGGGGGGTTGTTGTGTTGGTGTGGGGGGGTGTGGGGTGTTTTGAGTTGTGGGGGTGTTTTGTGTGTGGGTGTGTTTTGTGTGTGTGTGTTTTGAGTGTGTGTGTGTGTGTATCTGTTTTGAGTGTGTGTGTGTGTATCTGTTTTGAGTGTGTGTATGTGTGGGGGCGGTAGAGTCTAGTAACATACATACATACATACATAACAATAATAATTTCCACACATCTCTTTTTAACACACACACACACACACACACACACATACACACATAAAAAATAGCCTTCAGGAAATAGGTAGCGACTAAAAACTCATCACACAACACAACACAATCCTAACAAATAAAATAATAAATAAACCGAAAATGAAATAAATAAACCAGGATAAAACTGAGCTAGACAAAGACTAGTAATTAAATATGACCTTATGTGTTACTAGAAACAAATATATAGTACACTCACCTAATTAAAATGTCGTGATGAGTGTATTGGGAGAGGTCAGGGGTCAGGGAGTTAGTTAGATTAGGTTAGGTTAGTTTAGTTGAGAGGTTAGGAAAGGTAGGTAGACTAGGTTACTTTGACTTAAGTTAGGAAGGTTAGGTTAGGTTAGTTTAGTTGAGAGGTTAGGAAAGGTGGGTAGATTAGGTTACTTTGGCTTAGGTTAGGAAGGTTAGTTGAGAGGTTAGGAAGGTTAGGTTAGTTTAGTTGAGAGGTTAGGAAGGTTAGGTTAGTTTAGTTGAGAGGTTAGGAAAGGTGGGTAGACTAGGTTACTTTGACTTAAGTTAGGAAGGTTAGGTTAGTTTAGTTGAGAGGTTAGGAAGGTTAGGTTAGTTTAGTTGAGGTTAGGTTAGTTTAGTTGAGAGGTTGGGAAAGGTAGGTAGGTTAGGTCACATAGGTAAGAATTAGGGAGGTAGGGAAGACATGGAGGCAGTGTGTTGAAGAGAACTAGGAGGGTTTATGGAACTGTCGCCGATGGGAATTCTCGCCGAGACACCAACCGAGAACTTTCACCGACGTAGAAATTGTAACCTAACCTGGACATGGGCACCTAACCATGATCAACTATAGTCTATTTTATTTATTATGGTCAAAATGCAGTAAGGAAGCCACGCCCCCTGCCTGCCCCTCTATTCTACGGGGCAGCTGATTGGTGCATTCCTCGTATCATCACTACCAATCACAATATCTTCACTACTTAACAGCGGCGTGACCACTGGACAGCAATCTTCACTACAGAGGGTGACAAAATAAAAAATCCCTTTGTAGTGAAGATTGCTGTCCAGTGGTCACGCGCTGTTAAGTAGTGAAGATATTGTGATTGGTAGTGATGATACGAGGAATGCACCAATCAGCTGCCCCGTAGAATAGAAGGGGAGGCAGGGGGCGTGGCTTCCTCACTGCATTTTGACCATAATAGAAAAAATAGACTATAACCTGGACATGGGCACCTAACCATGATCAACTAAAAAAAACTGATCAAGCTATTGCTGGTATTTCATCTCTGAATGCAGAAACTGGGATACCTTGATTAAATGTATAATTGGGTCCTGTAATATCAATCATTGGAACACTCAACGACGGCGGCGGTGAGAGTTTCGATCGGCGACAGTTCCAGGTGCCACGAGGACCTATAGTATTATTTTTTTTAACGAGGCCAAAATCGTGACCCTTTGCTGTTTACTATTCAATATTTGATGCCAGGAGAAGGGAATACTACACTTCTTCTAAATGTCAGCTGTATTTTATCATAGTTAACCCTATTATCAGGTAAACGGAGGCATCATTTTAAGCATGAGACTTTAAAACAGAATGGATATATGCCAGGACAAGGGAATACTACACTTCTTCTAAATGTCAGCTGTATTTTATCATAGTTAACCCTATTATCAGGTAAACAGAGGCATCATTTTAAGCATGAAACCTTAGGATAGAATGGAATTTTTGCCTTGTTAAAAAAAGTAGACTAAGAGGACGTAGTACATGCAACAAAATAAAATAAAAATAAATAAATCAAGCAACAAAAACTGGAAAAATAAAGAAAAAAGTGAAAATCAAGAATAAGTAGCATAGAAAAAATATATAAACAAAAGAAAAAAAAAAAAAAAAAAAAAAAAAAAAACAATGAAGAAAAATAAAGCAAGCAAAAAAAAGAGGAACCAAAAAAATAAAACTGGAATAATAAAGAAAAGCAAAGCGATCAAGAATAAGTGTGTCTGTATAGAGAGAGAAAATATATATATAAATGACAAGCATATAACTAGGAGGCAGTGTGTTGAAGAGGATCTGGCAACATTGGGCATGGAAGAGGTTGAGGCAATGGATAGAGAGAGTTGGAAGCGTATCATCCTCATAAGATATTACATATAGGAAAATCTGGACGTTAAGCAAAGATGTAGGGATGAGTTAGAATGAGGGAGGGATGCTAAGGGATAGGTGAAGGATAGATGACCTTGGTGTGTGTGTGTGTGTGTAAGGGGTCAGGATGTCTACCGTAGATAACACTATAGTCGCCAGTCACTCGCCACTGCACTAATGTCGCCAGGCACAATATATTACGAATTTTAGCATCACTGCAGATTTTTATGTGTCACTGAAGACGCATGCACAGTAGTTTATATTATGTACAGGGAGGTCCCGAAGATACGAGCAGTTAGGTTCCACCTGGCATACTTGTAAAGCGAAATCTCGTATAACGAAACACAATACTAATGGTAAAATATAGGTTTGGTTCCAGGACCCCATCAATTAAAAAAAAAGGACATGTTTTTCAAGCTAAAATAAACTCTAGCAAACACAACAAACACACAGCGTCTATATTACCCACACTGTACTACCTATTCTGTAGAAAAAGCATTCTGAAAGAGAAAATTGCACACAAAATAACATAACTGCACATTAATTAAACAAAACATGCATAACAAGCAAAAAAGACGCTGTAATGTAGGGGACGCCACGTGATACAAGAAAAGGTAGTGTAACGGTCCCAAGGTTGGGGCCGCACACCTGCTAATTACCCCTAAAGGTCAGGTCACGCCATATGCTTAATTACCCTTCCGGTCAAGGCTTGCTAGGGGTGATCTGATTGCAGTCCCAAGGTTGGGGCCGCACACCTGCTAATTACCCCTAAATGTCAGGCCGCGCCATAGGCTTAATTACCCTTCAGGTCACGGCTTGCTAGGGGTGACCTCACTGGGGTCAACCAAATCCCCCTTTGTCCAGCCTGGGAGTGGTAGGGCGCGCATTTTGAACTTGATAATTTTACTCACCCCAGTTTGAATGTCGTATCATTGGATTTTCGATCTCGTATATTGAAAATAGACCCTAATTTACACATCTCGTATCATCGGATTCTCGTATACCGAATGCTCGTATAACGGGACCTCCCTGTACATCACACTACATGTCTTCAGTGGCACATAAAAGTCTGTAGTGATGCTAAAATTCGTAATATATTGTGCCTGGCGACATTAGTGCAGTGGCGAGTGACTGGCGACTATAGTGTTGTCTACGGTAGGGGGCAGAGAAAAAAAAGGTAAATTTTGATGGTTAACAATAGAAGGGTTAATAAGGTTAGAGGGAGGTGAGAGTACGGGGTTATAAGAGACATTAATAAGAGGAAGAAGAGGGAAGAGATTAGAGAAGGGGAAGGGGAAGGGGACAGAATTAGAGAAGCTGAGGGAGAGATTAGAGAAGGCATGAGGGAAGAGATTAGAGAAATGAAGGGAAGGGAAGAGATTAGGGAGGGAAGGGGAAAGTTAGGAGGGGAAGGGGAAGAGTGAGAAGGGGAAGGGGAAGGGGAAGAGATTAAGGGGAAGGGGACAGAGTTAGCGGGGAATGGGTGAGATTAACAGGGTAGGGGAAGAGATTAAGGAGAAGGAAGAGATTAATAGGAAGGGTAAGCATTTAGAAGGGGAAGGGGAAGGGAAGAGATTAGAGAAGGGGAAGGCATGACGAGATTAGAGAAGGGAAGACTGGGAAAGATAAGAGATAATAAGGGGTTCAAGGGTAATAAAGGGTCACATGTCTCCTTGGTCAAGGGTCAAGGGGTGGAGGGGGGTGATGGCTGCCAAAAATTTCTGTTCTAATCCTGCAACTGCTTTTGCTGCCGCCATGTGATTCTGTGGAGGGGGGGAGGGTTAGATCTCTCTCTCTCTCTCTCTCTCTCTCTCTCTCTCTCTTCTCTCTCTCTCTCTCTCTCTCTCTCTCTCTCTCTCTCTTCTCTCTCTCTCTCCTCTCTCTCTCTCTCTCTCTCCTCTACTGCCTCTCTCTCTCTCCTCTTCTTCCTCTCTCTCTCTCTCTCTCTCTCTCTCTCTCTCTCTTCTTCCCCTTCTTCACCCTGCCCTCCATCCTCTCCTCTCCTTTACTTTATCAACACCTTTCATTACCCTTATCAAATCCTTCCCTCTGTTTCTCCATCATTTCTCCATCTTCCTTTCCTTGCCCTACTTCATCTTTTCCTTCTCTTATCTCCACTTTCCATAATCCCTTCCTTTATTTCCCTTGCCTCATTTGTTTACCTTCTGTTGGGTTAAAACTGCAATCATTCTCTCCTGTTTCTTGGTCAGTGTTCTCAGGTCTCTCCGCTCTCTCTCCTGTTCTCTCCTCCTTTCCTCTCCCTCCCTCAGCGTCCTCCTCAGCTCCTCCACCTCCTCCTGTTATGAGAGAGAGAGAGAGAGTAGGGATAGTAGTTGTAGTAGTAGTAACAGTAGTAGTAGTAGTAGTAGTAGTAGCAGTGGTTGTTTTCCTTATCGAATGACTTATTTTCCTCCTGTTGTGAGAGAAAGAAGGATAGGGATAGTAGTTGTTGTAGTAAGAGTAGTAGTAGTAGTAGTAGTAGTAGTAGTAGTAGTAGTAGTAGTAGTAGTAGTAGTAGTAGTAGTAGTAGTAGTAGTGGTTGTTTTCCTTATCGAATGACTTATTTTCCTCCTGTTGTGAGAGAAAGAAGGATAGTAGTAGTAGTAGTAGTAGTAGTAGTAGTAGTAGTAGTAGTAGTTCATAGTAGTAGTAGTAATGTAGTTGTAGTATAGTATATAGTAGTAGTAGTAGTAGTAGTAGTTAGGTAGTAGTAGTAGTAGTAGTAGTAGTAGTGTTAGTTTTATGTATAGTTATTCTAGTTAGTAGTAGAAAGTAGTGATAGTATTTAGTAGTAGTAGTAGTAGTAGTAGTAGTAGTAGTAGTAGTAGTTGGTGGTTTTCCTTATCGAATGACTGTTATGACATGATAAGTACCTAGGTCTACAGTTTTAAGACTTAAATCCACTAAAACTAACAAGAGAAAGATCTTGGAGTGAGGGTGAGCCCAACCTCCGACCTTGGAAACAATGTATTGAGGCTAGAAATAGAGCTTATAGAGTGTTAGGATTCATTACCAGAAGTGTTAAAAGTAGAAGTGCGGAAGTTATTCTAAAGCTTTATCTGGCTCTAGTCAGACCTCACCTAGACTATGCGGTTCAGTTTTGGTCTCCATATTACAGGATGGATATAGCCTGTTAGAATCAGTGCAGAGAAGGATGACCAAAATTATTCAAGGGATGCGTAACTTTAGTTATGAGAAGAGATTGAAGCTATTAAATTTACACTCACACGAGAGACGCAGAGTAAGGGGCGATCTGATAGAAGTTTTTAAGAGGATAAAGGGATACAATAAAGGCGATGTAGGAAAAGTTCTTACGGCTAGTAACCAGGGTAGAACAAGAAGTAACGGATTCAACCTGGTAAAAGGTAATTTAAAAAAGAAATAGGGAGAAACTGGTTCACAAATAGGGTGGTGAATGATTGGAATGGACTCAGTAAACAGGTAGTTAGTGCGGAGTCATTAGGGAGCTTTAAAGAGAGGCTGGATAAATTCATGGATGGGGATGAAAAGTGGATGTAGGTAGTGTTAAGTAACAGGAACTACCTCGTGTAGGTCTCACGGCCTCTTGTAGCTTCTTTATTTTCTTATGTAATAGTCAAGAGATAGGACAAAAATCATGTTAGCTCACCCTATGTGTGGCCCGTGTGTCGGCCAGCTGCTCCCGGACCCCCGCACACTCCCCCCGGGCCCGGGTGAGCTGTGCCTGCAGACTGCTGTGCCCGGCGCCCCGGCTCACATCCCTCTGCCGGGCCTCAGACGCCTCCTGGGGGGTCAGGGGGTGTTAGGAGGGGGGGGTGCAGTGGCCTACCCAGAACATTGAAAAGAGGGGGCCCCAAAAAAAAAAAAAATATATATATATATATATATATATATATATATATATATATATATATATATATATATATATTTTATATATATATATATATATATATATATATATATATATATATATATATATATATATATATATATATATATATATATATATATATATATATAAATCTAAAAATTTAATAAATCTAAAGATAAAAAAAAAAAAAAAATAATAAAATACCTTCCCTAGCCACACCCCCACCCTTTAACACCCACCTTCCGCAGCAGTTGACTCTCCTGCCCCATCTCCTTCACCCTCAGTCTGAGCTCCGTGTTTGCCTTCTGCAGTCTTGTGACCTCCTGCTTCAGGCCCTGAGTGTGTTTGGCCATGGCCCGCCGCTCCCCCTCGGCCGCCTGGCCCGCTCTGCTCGCCTCACGCTTACCACTAGCCTGTCAGGGAGAGGGTTAGGGTGAGGTAAGAAATGAGGTGGTTATTTCTATGTGAGGTACAATATAAGGGCAGGAATGTAGTAGTGTTTGTAGATAGATGTTGCGGAGTGATTAAGAGTTTATTCCAGATGAACAACAATGGAGAAAGAGAAGCAGCAAGAGGTAGTCAGGATGTGGTGGTTTGTGGGAGCTAAGGGAACTACACTGCCTGATCTACAAGGAAGGAAGGACGTAGATGGGTAAAGGCAGAGCTGGGTGTTGTGGCACAGAGTTGCCACTTTGCGACACTATGAATTTCGAAGTCGCAAAGTCGAAAGTCACAAACGTTTTGAAAAAGTCGGACTAAGCAAAGTCGCACCGCCAATTTTCCGCGACTTTTGCCCCGACTTTGAACAGGAACAAAGACGACTTTTTTGAAAGAAATTGCCGCGGCATCAGCGCGGCATTCGGAATGCGGGCATCTTACGAGGCCTCCTGGCCAGGAGGACGTAGAGGAGGAGGAGGAGGAGGACCTGTAGATATTAGTTTAGGCTGTGTTTGAACTAAAAAATAAATAAATATGTGTTTTTCTGCCTTATAAAAGCATGTTTCTGTTATCGTGCTAAAGTTTACTTTGTAATTTAGCAGAGTCGCACCGGGAAAAAATAAGTCGCAGTCGCAAAGTCGCAAGTCGCACTGGGGGGGCCAACAATAGAGTCACAGAGTCGCAGTGGCACCAGGTCCGGCGGCAAAGTCGCAAAGTCAAAGTCGCACCTGAAAAAATTAAAGTCGCGCCCAGCTCTGGGTACATGTAATAGTAATAGTAATAGATAGTAATGGTAAAGGTGGAGGTTGTCATGTGCAGTGGCGACTATAGTGTTGTTGACAGTAGAATAATTTGATACAATATACAGTGATAAATTCTCTAGTACAATTATAGCATATCCTTTGAGCACATAGTATAGAAATAGAAGCTTTGAGCACATAGTATAGTAATAGTAATAGAAATAGACACTTTGAGCACATATAGTAATAGAAAATTGCCTAAAAACTTAATGAACTAATCAGCATCACAAAATATTGACCTTGTGTATCTGTTGTTGATGGCAGTGACCCTTGAGTGACCCTTGGTAGTGACCCTTGACCTCACTCACCATGTGTCGGCACTCCTCCCGCGCCAGGTGGAGTGCCTGGCTCAGCGCCTCCACCTTGCCGGCCTGCTGGCGGAGGCGGGCGCGGGTGGAGGCGTCCAGGAACTCATCAAAGAGTGCATGGTCCTCCTCCTCCTCCTCTTCTCTCTTCTCTTGTCTTCCATCCCCTCACCTTCTTCTTCCACCTCTCTTCTTTCTCTTCCGTGTTGCTTCTTATCCTCTTCCTCCACTACCCTCACTCCAGCCTCTCTCTCTTTACTGTACTGCTCTTCCTCCTCTGTTACTCTCCCTATCCCTTCCTTCCTTCCTTCCCATCTTCCTGTATCTATCCCTTCCTTCCTTCCTTCCCTTCTCTCTGTATCTATCCCTTCCTTCCTTCCTTCCCTCATAAAACTCTCCCCACCTCTCACTCCTGTAACACTCCCCTCACCACCCCTTCCCCTCCCTAAATGAGACACCCCACCCACACCTCCTCCTCGCACCCCATCACCCCCCTGCACCCCATCACCCCCCAGCACCCTAACACCATGGCCCTCACTGCTGCCCCTCCCCTCTATGTGGCCATTCACCACCCTAAACACATGGCCCGTGGGAGGCTTGGCCGGGCGGTGTGTTGGCCGCTGGGGTGACTTCCGGCCGCCACTCTGATAGGGAAAGCAAGGTTGTGTTAGCTTCCTGGTTGTATTGTCCTCTTTATTAGCATCACCAGTTATTTCATCTATCTATCATAAGAACATAAGAAAATAAGGAAGCTACAAGAGGCCATGAGACCTACCCTGGGTCTGGGGTGGTGCAGCAGCAGGTGGGTCATTCTGTGGTCCAGCTCGCGGTCCAGCCTCAGCAACTCCCGGTCCTCGCTGAAGGGCTCCTCTGTGAAGGGGTCCTCGGTGAAGGGGTCCCCAGGGTCAAGCTGCCCCGCTCCGGCCATGGTTGGGGTCTGGCCTGGGCCGGCTGTCACCTGGTCTGTGGGGCCATGGCAGTGGATGTAGGAGTTGTTGGATGCCTCACAAAATGCAGATCTTGTTTTGAGGTAAACAAGGAATTCTTAACAATACATTTCTGTCTGTTAGAAAAATAATAATTAGTTAAAAGTTGCAACTCACCACGTTTAAAGGTGGCGCCGGGGCTTTAACTCCCCTCCCTCCCTCCCTAGTGTTGCCGGCAAGACGTGCTCCCTCCTGCGGCGCGGCACCACTGGTGTCAGTAACAGTTGTACACTTTTCATGTTTTTCTTCTGAGATTGACATATAACAATGCAAATATATATTCCATTACGCTAAATCTGATTTATCAAATGTATACGTGTATTGTTATCATTGCAGCCTGGCAGCCTTGACACCCCTGGTCCCCCTGCTTCCATCACCACCCAGGCCCGGCAGCCACTGTACGGGACTCATTGTGCATCAGTTACCACTTATTTCAAGGCACGAATCATTTATCTATGAAATTTATGCATATGATCCATGCTTATCAACAAAGGAAGACATATATTTTTCTGTATGTATAAAGAACTCTATTTGCAAAATAACCACTAATATTGCATTATTTTTCCCCTCACACTAAAGGTATTTCTGTGTGCTGTCTGACACACTCTTGACACAGACATGCGCCGGGCTGTTCAGTAGTGTGGCAGGGTGTGGTAGTCCTGGAAGCAGGGCTCAAGGCACAGAGCCACGTCACACTCGAGGCACTGGTACCGCGTGTCGCTGTGCCTCCTGGGCCGCCGTGTTGTGTGGTGGCAGACGTGACAGGCTCGCTGCACTGTCTTTTTCTTCATGTCGGGTCGTGGCTTTATGGTGCAGAGGAAGTGGCGTGCTGTGAGGCGCGCGGGGTTCTCGGCGGCGCGGCGGCTTCGGGTCGGGCGCTCCACGGCGTTGTCTGCCAGCAACTGCCGCACCACTTCAATCACAAAGTCCTCCAGGGTGGGCTTCTTCCCTGTCTTCTGCTTGAACAAAATATGAGCATTCACCATCGTTATGTCAATAAAATGGAAGAATAGTCTCTTGTACCGCTTGAGTGTTTTACGAGCACACGCTACGGAGGAAATCACAGCGTTGGATTTCTTTGCCAGCCGCACGTTGGCGTAGTAGTCCAGCACACACTGGGGCCCGGCGCTGGGCTGTGAACGGGGGCGGGAACCATGGTGTGGGTGCCAACCATGCGAGGGTGGTGGGCGGTGGTGAGGAAGGCTGCCTGGCGCTGACCTCTCCACAGCACTGCCAGGATGTGATTGGCTTGCTGCTGAGTGTACTGTCTCTTGTTTGCGTGAGGAACAAAATCAGGCATGTTTTTGCTGTGCCTCTCCACCGGTCCACACGCTCCTGTCTGCCTGGAGAGGAGGGATGCAAACACTGCTGGACTCGTGTACCGGCTGTCCACATAAAGGACGTGATTCACGTCAAGATACGGCTCCTTCAGACTCATCACCACAGCCCTTGACATTTCCAGGCTCACATCATGGGTGAGTTCTGTCTCATTCACAGTATAAAGCACAAGGTCCTGCACAAAACCAGTCTTGCAGTCACACAGGGCAAATAACCTGTGGCGTTGTGGTGGTGTGTCCTGGCGGTGACCACTACTCCCTGGCCACACCACATTCTCCTCAATGTTGACGTTCTGGTAAGGATAAAAGGCCTTCTTGAATTTTCTTCTGAGATGGTCGTAGACAACCTGAATCTCGTTGATCTTGTCAGTTGTGTTGTCTGTCAAGGGTGGCAAGTTGTCAGTGAAGTACAGTGCTCGTAATATACTGATAAATCTGTTCACTGACATGGCCTTGCTGAAGATAGGTGTGTGGTTGAGCGGGTCGGTGCTCCAGTAGTCTCTGTAGTGGTGCTTCCTGACCACACCCATCAGCAGGGCCAGGGCCAGGAACACCCTCGCCTCGGCCACCGTCACGTCGTACCACTGATGCCCACGAGACGTTGGCAGCAACACTTTGTCTCCTCGCAGGGAATAAAAGTAGCGGTTTGTCTGTGTCACAATAATTTCCAAGATGTCGTCGTCCCAGAAGTAACTAAAGAACTCGCACTGCCGGCTGTTTGCTGTGAAGGCTCTCACTTTGATTCCTGAGTGTGATTCATCAAAATCAAAAACTTGTGGCTCAAAATCTGCCCCATTGATCCAGTCCCAGGTGTCAGCACGACTATTTGGGTCAGGCGTGGCCGCTGTCCTTCCCTTGGGTCGGAAAGAGGTCAACACAGAGGGATGTGCTGGGTCAGGGTCACCACTCTCCACCTTCACATCCACGTCACCGTCACCGTCACTGAGGACAACAGGCCGTGATACAGATGACTTCCACAGCTTTCCACTTGAAGGTGACCTGGATGCCCTTCTCTTCTTCCTTGTGCCAGGTGGATACAGCCAGGCAGATGAGGCGGGAGGGGTGGAGCAGGAGGTGGAGGCATGCGAGGGTCCTGCAGTGGAGGGAGGGGTGGAGCAGGAGGTGGAGGCATGCGAGGGTCCTGCAGTGGAGGGAGCAGCGTGTGTTGAGGCAGGAGGATGCACACAAAAGTATTCCTCCTTAACTTCCTCGTCTTCTTCCTTTACTTCCTGATCAAACACACAGTCAGGGTCGCCATCGCTGTCGTCAACACTGTCATCACTGTCTATGCACCGCTCTTGCTCGATAATTTCTTCCTCATGATAAAATTCTTCTTTAAACTCCATGGTGTGCAGACGAGAATGTGTGTCGGCCATCGAGCTTCAGAGGCGACTTATGGGTGGCGGGTGTGGGCCTGTCCGAGTGTCCCAGTGGTGAGAAACTGTAGGGCAAGATGCTGCACAATTTCCCTCATAGAAATGTAGAAGTTTGGAATGGACTAAATGAGGTGATATCAGTACATAATGTGAACCAATTGAAAGAAAGACTGGATAAATGTAGCTATGGAGACGGGACCCCACGAGTGTAGCTCAGGCCCTGTAAAACACAACTAGGTAAACACACTTTCAGGAACATAATCACTGCAGTAACTAGTGTAGTAAGCAGAACTTTCAAATTCAGAGGAAGCGAGAAAGTGACAAACACACTTGTCCTTTACTGACCACAGATAGTTACCTCTAATTTCACGTACAGTAAACCCCCGATACAACGAACAATTTTATACCGAACTTCAAATGAAACGAACGGTCTCAGCCTATCACACAAACAAACCCAATGGCCGGTAAATGTGGGGACCGGCCAAACCCACGGCCTGAGTCGCCTGGGTCCTCCCTACCCCTGGCCGCCAGCCTGTCAGCACCCGCCTTATGCTCAGCCCCTCAGCATGTGGCTTGTATCTCTGTGCCAAGTTGTATAATGTATTGCACGTTGATGACAGATTATGTATGATGAACTTGTTTGTTGGTCAATGTTACTAGTGTACATGAGGCGCTTATTTCAGAAAGTCGATAAGCGCCATCAATAAAAAACTAAGAAAATGGCTTCAAAGTGTTTCAATGTTCAAAAGATATGACATTTTGAACATTGAAACATTTTGAAGCCATTTTCTTAGTTTTTATTGATGGCGCTTATCGACTTTCTGAAATAAGCGCCTCGCCTACCTCTATGTATGCCAATGTTATTATAATGCACTGATATCAAAATACAGTACATATAATTATGAAATGTACAGTTAACTAGATATGCATCGCACATCACCCAACAACGCCCCTTATATACGGTATCCGGTCATTTCGCCCACATGCCATTTCGCCACACCATGGAGTCATTTCGCCCACAGGTCAATTCACCCACACTATGGAGTCATTTCGCCCAAGGTTACTGGTGGTTCATTCCATTTCTGCCATTGGAAGATATAGTTACATGATTCCGTGACATGGATCGTGTGGGCGAATTGACTTTAGAGTGGGCGAATTGACTCTTACATGTGGGCGAATTGACTCTTACATGTGGGTGAATTGACTCTTACATGTGGGTGAATTGACTCTTACATGTGGGTGAATTGACTCTTACATGTGGGCGAAATGTCTTGTGGGCGAATTGACGTGTGGGCGAAATGACCGGTAACCTTGTATACCCAACAGAATTTGGTAAAAAACTCCTTTAATTTTGACTTTACAAATACCAAACCTTCATCTTTAAGGAACAGCCCGGCCCCCTGATTGGTGCCTTACAGTGAGGGTTTCCTGTACCTGTGCCTGGTTGACCTGTAACGGCTCAACGATACCAGTCTGTATCTGTAACGACTACACTGTTTTATTTATTTATTTACTGAATTATTGTGTTGTCTTTGCTATATCTACTTATATACAACATAGTCTTAAAATTCACAGTTAAAAGTATGCAGGGCATGGCAACATGTACTGTGACAGGCTGAGTCCTGGTCTATGCCGCCGCAGTGAGGCTCAGGCGTGGGTGACAGGCTGGCTCCCTCACCATTACACACGGCGCCACAGATGAAGTTTAACCCCTTCACGCCCAGATCTTTCCTTTGCTATAAAAAATCGTCTGTTGTTAGCCATACAAATACAAAAAGTAGCTTAATATACCCAATTACCTAGTGGACAAGGATACTAAACAGGTCGTATCTATAAATTATTGCTTATATTCACTAAAAAGAACGTCTAATGGTACCCAAATTGCAATCAAAATTACGTTCTGGGCATCAAGGGGTTAAGTAAGTATTATATTTGCCATAATACCATAATAACCAATATAGTAAATAACCAACCATAATAAATATTACTTTGACAACTCATAAATAAGGGATGGCAGGACACTATTCTGAAGGCCTTGCCCACACTGATTGTAGGTTTCTTTTCTTCCAAACTTTCAGAATCTTTCATACACATGCAACGTTGATACAAATTTTGGGCAGAAATGCTCAATTTACTCACTATGTTAACATAGAAAATGAAATATGTATAGTTTAGGTAATGTTTAGGTTAGTTTAAGTTATGTAAAAGTTCAGTTAGGTTCAGGTTAGTTAGATAAGATTTGTGAGTCTAATGGCAAGTTCCGCCTCACTGGTCACCACTCTCACTAGTTTATCAGTGACTATTTGTGGCAGTGTGGGAGGCATTCTCCCAGGGTCAGGGAAGCACAGCTTTTCTGTGAAGTGCATTTTTTTCGAAGTGCATTTTTTTCGAAGTGCATCAAGCCATCAAAACTATTCAGGAATAATAAGTTTCGGCCTCGAAATCGGTGAAAGCCCATTACCGAAATTTTACCCTTAACCTATGCATATTTCATCCTCTATGTCACCATGGTGAATAATATGTACTACCTAGACTCTATGGTGGATTCTGTGAACATTTGGAAGATAATAAAAGACCAATAACAAGTGACGAGAAAGGACTCTAGAATAATGTCATTAAGATGAACTCCTTACCAACCCTGTGTAGTATATCCACCAAGCCAGCAAGCCAGGGTCAAGCCAGCAGCCAGCCCCTCCCGTCACCTCACTCCCCACACACACACGACTAGCTTGTGTTGTCTTGGTAACGACTAACCACCCAATTAACACAGCTTGAACCATGCCACCTCGACACCTCACTCCCTGCTCACTCCTCCCTCTTAATCAGGGAGTGCTGGGGCTTACTGTAGTGATAGACGAGGGCCCTTTAGTGGTAACAGAGACAGAGGGAGCGGTGGTTGAAATGCGCGCCCAGGGAGGTAAACACAACCCTCGAGTATGGGGAACACGACCTCCCTACCCATGCCTTCCTTCTTACAATAGTATTTTGCTTATATATTACATTGTCACTCTGCAAGATACGTCAATTTAGGTTTCTTATGGCTCCTTTAATTGATTGGATTATTGCAAAACGGTGAAAGAAAGTTTTGAAATATGTTTGTTCCATATTTTACTGTATTTTATTGGTGGATCTTATAATTTCGATTTAGTACGAGTAAATGAAGTCATATCTTACGTATTATCTTAATTTTCTTTAGTTTTAAAAGTCTAGATTCAACGGGTTTTCAGTTTTTCTGTTTCACGCCATATTGCACCATTTTACGTACAAGTGGTATGTCTAACCAAATAAAAGTGACAGATGTGATATAATAATACATTTCATAAATACATAATACCTCTTAATAGGATAAATGCCATGAAATTACTCCAAACAAAATTTCATCATCCATTTCAACGACCAGCACAACTCTTCAACACCCCAATATTAACATTATTACCCTATTCAAGCATCCTTAGAGATAAAATACACTATACAACACCATAATAGCGTGTGTATGGCGTTAATAGTGAGTGTGGCAGGGCAAAGACGACCATTTTTAAATCTCTTTGTGTGTTGGCGTGGAGGTCGTGTCGTGGCGGCGGGCAACAGCTGACCGCCCCGCCCCCCTCGCCCCCCTGACCGCCCCGCTGTTCCCCCCTCGCCCCCCGCAGCTGACTGTGAGGCTCATGGCGGCGGCGGAGTAGCGTCACCCTCGCGATGGTATGGCTGTGTCTGCTGCAGGTGGCTTAGACAGGGCGGACATGGTCACTATGCGGGGTGAGGGTGTGGCGGCGGGTGCGGGTGTGGTGGGTGTGGGCGTGGGTGGAGGGGCGGCAGTGAATGATAGTGCCGTGACCCCGGGTGTGCAGGGCCTGGCGCTCCCTGGACAGTGCCACCCTAACGGCACGACCAACGGCGACGCCCAGTGGAAGCCGGTGTGCCAGGAAGCCTCCAAGATGGCCAAGATCAGGGACGTGGTGGAGGGTGCAGCCAGGTGAGCCATGGACAGGGTGGCAGGGAGGTGACGGGTGGCAGGGTGACGGGGCTCCCCTGTATCACATCTAACCTGTATTTCACTATGGATCTCCCTGCCTCTCCCTTATTCTTGTTGTTTTGTATGTGTTGTGTGTATTTTTCGGGTGGCAGGGAGGCTCTGGGTGGCAGGGTGACTGGGCGACCCTCACCCCTGTAGCACATGTACCCTGTATTTCACTATGGATCTCCCTGCCTCTCCTTTATTTCTTGTTGTATTTTGTGTGTGTTCCCTTATTTCTGGTTGTATTTTGTGTGTATTCTTCAGGGTGGCAGGGTGACGGGGCTCCCCTGTATCACATCCACCCTGTATTTCACTATGGAGCTCCCTGCCTCACCCTTATATCTTGCTGTGTTTTGTGAGACTGTGTTGTTTTATCTCATGAATACAGTTGGAAGGGTTACTTACAATATAATCAGTCTTTTTATTTTATTATATTTGTATTTCCCTTCGTTGCTCTCCTTTGTGGTTGTATCTTGTGGTTGTCATGTCATTTGTGGTTGTATCTTGTGGTTGTCATGTCATTTGTGGTTGTATCTTGTGGTAATGTCATCTCATTTGTGGTTGTATCTTGTGGTAATGTCATGTCATCTCTGGTTGTATCTTGTGGTTGTCATGTCATTTGTGGTTGTATCTTGTGGTAATGTCATGTCATTTGTGGTTGTATCTTGTGGTTGTCATGTCATTTGTGGTTGTATCTTGTGGTAATGTCATGTCATTCTGGTTGTATCTTGTGGTTGTCATGTCATTTCTGGTTGTATCTTGTGGTAATGTCATGTCATCTCTGGTTGTATCTTGTGGTTGTCATGTCATTTGTGGTTGTATCTTGTGGTAATGTCATGTCATTTGTGGTTGTATCTTGTGGTAATGTCATGTCCTTTGTGGTTGTATCTTGTGGTAATGTCATGTCATTTGTGGTTGTATCTTGTGGTGATGTCATGTCATTTGTGGTTGTATCTTGTGGTAATGTCATGTCATTTGTGGTTGTATCTTGTGGTAATGTCATGTCATTTGTGGTTGTATCTTGTGGTAATGTCATGTCATTTCTGGTTGTATCTTGTGGTTGTCATGTCATTTGTGGTTGTATCTTGTGGTAATGTCATGTCATTTCTGGTTGTATCTTGTGGTTGTCATGTCATTTGTGGTTGTATCTTGTGGTAATGTCATGTCATTTGTGGTTGTATCTTGTGGTAATGTCATGTCATTTGTGGTTGTATCTTGTGGTAATGTCATGTCATTTCTGGTTGTATCTTGTGGTAATGTCATGTCATTTCTGGTTGTATCTTGGGGTAATGTCATCTCATTTCTGGTTGTATCTTGTGGTAATGTCATGTCATTTCTGGTTGTATCTTGTGGTAATGTCATGTCATTTCTGGTTGTATCTTGTGGTAATGTCATGTCATTTCTGGTTGTATCTTGTGGTAATGTCATGTCATTTGTGGTACCTAGTGTTTCATTGGGTAGCTTTAAAGAAGGGCTGGATAGGTTCATGGATGGGGATGGAAGATGGATGTAGGTAGTGTTAGGTGACAGGAACTACCACGTGTAGGCATCGCGACCTCTTGTAGCTTCCTTATTTTCTTATGTTCTTATGTAATGTTTTCTTTATACATTATTTTCCTATGGGTTATGAATACTGAGGGTCGTTTTGGGAGGAGGGAAATCAGGGAATCTTAGGTGTCTTGTATGGAACCTGTATTGTGTGTATTTCTCTTCCAAAAATGATTAGTTATTCTATACAAAACAGCTGCATAAAACACCTACTCTTAACATACAGCTGCATAAAATGAAACAAACCTCACTAATTCACTACATAAACAGCTGCATAAAACACTACACTTAAACACTACAGCTGCATAAAATGAAAACAAACCTCACTCGTTCACTACATAAACAGCTGCATAAAACACTACACAAAAACACTACAGCTGCATCAAATGAAAACAAACCTCACTCATTCACTACATAAACAGCTGCATAAAACACTTCAGCTGCATAAAACAAGAAAAAAAACCACTCCCTACATAAACACTGCATAAAACACTGCAAAGAATTGGTATATTATTCTATTTCCTACAGTTATATGAGGCATAGGATAGAGGGAATCACACATCTATTGACAGCTGTATTTTAGCCATTATAATTCTTAACTCTTATTTCGTGACTATTTTCTGGGACAATTTCGTATTTTTTGGCACTTTTCTGGGACAATTTCTTATTTTTTGGCACTTTTCTGGGACAATTTCGTATTTCTTGGCACTTTCTGGGACAATTTCGTATTTCTTGGCACTTTTCTGGGACAATTTCGTATTTTTTGGCACTTTTCTGGGACAATTTCGTATTTTTTGGCACTTAATTCTGGGACAATTTCGTATTTCTTGCCACTTTTCTGGGACAATTTCGTATTTCTTGCCACTTTTCGGGGACAATTTCGTATTTCTTGCCACTTTTCTGGGACAATTTCGTATTTTTTGGCACTTTTCTGGGACAATTTCGTATTTCTTGCCACTTTTCTGGGACAATTTCGTATTTTTTGGCACTTTTATGGGACCATTTCGTATTTTTTTGCACTTTTCTGGGACAATTTCGTATTTCTTGCTACTTTTCTGGGACAATTTCGTATGTTTTGGCACTTTTCTGGGACAATTTCGTATTTTTTGGCACTTTTCTGGGACAATTTCGTATTTGTTGGCACTTCTGGGACAATTTCGTATTTCTTGCCACTTTTCTGGGACAATTTCGTATTTCTTGCCACTTTTCTGGGACAATTTCGTATTTTTTGGCACTTTTCTGGGACAATTTCGTATTTTTTGGCACTTCTGGGACAATTTCGTATTTTTTGGCACTTTTCTGGGACAATTTCGTATTTTTTGGCACTTTTCTGGGACAATTTCGTATTTTTTGCCACTTCTCTGGCACAATTTCGTATGTTTTGGTACTTTTCTGGGACAATTTCGTATGTTTTGGCACTTTTCTGGAACAACTTCGTATTTTTTGGCACTTTTCTGGGACAATTTCGTATTTTTTGGCACTTTTCTGGGACAATTTCATATTTTTTTGGCACTTTTCTGGGACAATTTCATATTTTTTTGGCACTTTTCTGGGACAATTTCATATTTTTTGGCACTTTTCTGGGACAATTTCGTATTTCTTGACTATTTTCTGGGACAATTTCGTATTTCTTGGCACTTTTCTGGGACAATTTCGTATTTCTTGGCACTTTTCTGGGACAATTTCGTATTTCTTGGCACTTTTCTGGGACAATTTCGTATTTCTTGCCACTTTTCTGGGACAATTTCGTATTTTTTGCCACTTCTCTGGGACAATTTCGTATTTTTTGGCACTTTTCTGGGACAATTTCGTATGTTTTGGCACTTTTCTGGAACAACTTCGTATTTTTTGGCACTTTTCTGGGACAATTTCGTATTTTTTGGCACTTTTCTGGGACAATTTCATATTTTTTTGGCACTTTTCTGGGACAATTTCATATTTTTTTGGCACTTTTCTGGGACAATTTCATATTTTTTGGCACTTTTCTGGGACAATTTCGTATTTCTTGACTATTTTCTGGGACAATTTCGTATTTCTTGGCACTTTTCTGGGGCAATTTCGTATTTCTTGGCACTTTTCTGGGACAATTTCGTATTTCTTGCCACTTTTCTGGGACAATTTCGTATTTCTTGCCACTTTTCTGGGACAATTTCGTATTTCTTGCCACTTTTCTGGGACAATTTCGTATTTCTTGCCACTTTTCTGGGACAATTTCGTATATCTTGACTATTTTCTGGGACAATTTCATATTTTTTTGGCACTTTTCTGGGACAATTTCGTATTTCTTGACTATTTTCTGGGACAATTTCGTATTTCTTGCCACATTTCTGGGACAATTTCATATTTTTTTGGCTCTATTCTGTGAAAATTTCGTGTTTTTTTCGACTAATTTATTTGGAGAGGGTGGTAAAGGCTAGGGCAAATTAAAAACAAATGGAGACGTATTCCTCCTCCCACCTCAAATGTTCTATATCTCCGAAACTATTGATTTGCGACGGAAAGCTCAAGGAGAAAATGTCTCTTAGAATACAATAAGGTAAACAAAAACCATGCTCCCAATTGTGTAGGGAAGTTTGGTCCTATCGTAAAATAATACCAAGGATAGGGCAAAGGAATCACACTCACACTGTAACCTGCATTGTATTATTTTGTAGTTTCATTCCATACATTTATTACTGGCTGGATGTAGGCAGTGACGTTTTTTTTCTTGTTTTATGCAGCTGTAGTGATTTATGCAGCTGTTTATGTAGGGAGTGAGGGTTTTTTTCTTGTTTTATGCAGTTGTTTATGTAGGGAGTGAGGTTTTTTTTCTTGTTTTATGCAGCTGTATTGTTTTATGCAGCTGTTTATGTAGGGAGTGAGGTTTTTTTTCTTATTTTATGCAGTTGTTTATGTAGGGAGTGAGGTTTTTTTTCTTGTTTTATGCAGCTGTATTGTTTTATGCAGTTGTTTATGTAGGGAGTGAGGTTTTTTTTCTTGTTTTATGCAGCTGTATTGTTTTATGCAGCTGTATTGTTTTATGCAGCTGTTTATGTAGGGAGTGAGGTTTTTTTCTTGTTTTATGCAGCTGTTTATGTAGGGAGTGAGGTTTTTTTTCTTGTTTTATGCAGCTGTTTATGTAGGGAGTGAGGTTTTTTTTCTTGTTTTATGCAGCTGTTTATGTAGGGAGTGAGGTTTTTTTTCTTGTTTTATGCAGCTGTTTATGTAGGGAGTGAGGTTTTTTTCTTGTTTTATGCAGCTGTTTATGTAGGGAGTGAGGGTTTTTTCTTGTTTTATGCAGCTGTTTATGTAGGGAGTGAGGTTTTTTTCTTGTTTTATGCAGCTGTTTATGTAGGGAGTGAGGTTTTTTTCTTGTTTTATGCAGCTGTTTATGTAGGGAGTGAGGTTTTTTTCTTGTTTTATGCAGCTGTTTATGTAGGGAGTGAGGTTTTTTTCTTGTTTTATGCAGCTGTTTATGTAGGGAGTGAGGTTTTTTTCTTGTTTTATGCAGCTGTTTATGTAGGGAGTGAGGTTTTTTTCTTGTTTTATGCAGCTGTTTATGTAGGAGTGAGTTTTTCTTGTTATGAGGTTTGTAGAGTGGGTTTTTCTTGTTTTATGCAGCTGTTTATGTAGGGAGTGAGGTTTTTTCTTGTTTTATGCAGCTGTTTATGTAGGGAGTGAGGTTTTTTTCTTGTTTTATGCAGCTGTTTATGTAGGGAGTGAGGTTTTTTTCTTGTTTTATGCAGCTGTTTATGTAGGGAGTGAGGTTTTTTCTTGTTTTATGCAGCTGTTTATGTAGGGAGTGAGGTTTTTTCTTGTTTTATGCAGCTGTTTATGTAGGGAGTGAGGTTTTTTCTTGTTTTATGCAGCTGTTTATGTAGGGAGTGAGGTTTTTTTCTTGTTTTATGCAGCTGTTTATGTAGGGAGTGAGGTTTTTTCTTGTTTTATGCAGCTGTTTATGTAGGGAGTGAGGTTTTTTTCTTGTTTTATGCAGCTGTTTATGTAGGGAGTGAGGTTTTTTCTTGTTTTATGCAGCTGTTTATGTAGGGAGTGAGGTTTTTTTCTTGTTTTAT
This sequence comes from Chionoecetes opilio, assembly GCA_016584305.1. Lineage (NCBI taxonomy): Eukaryota > Metazoa > Arthropoda > Malacostraca > Decapoda > Majidae > Chionoecetes > Chionoecetes opilio. The sequence continues at coordinate 189,952 of JACEEZ010025165.1, forward strand.
GCAGCTGTTTATGTAGGGAGTGAGGTTTTTTCTTGTTTTATGCAGCTGTTTATGTAGGGAGTGAGGTTTTTTTCTTGTTTTATGCAGCTGTTTATGTAGGGAGTGAGGTTTTTTCTTGTTTTATGCAGCTGTTTATGTAGGGAGTGAGGGTTTTTTCTTGTTTTATGCAGCTGTTTATGTAGGGAGTGAGGTTTTTTTCTTGTTTTATGCAGCTGTTTATGTAGGGAGTGAGGGTTTTTTCTTGTTTTATGCAGCTGTTTATGTAGGGAGTGAGGGTTTTTTCTTGTTTTATGCAGCTGTTTATGTAGGGAGTGAGGTTTTTTTCTTGTTTTATGCAGCTGTTTATGTAGGGAGTGAGGTTTTTTCTTGTTTTATGCAGCTGTTTATGTAGGGAGTGAGGTTTTTTTCTTGTTTTATGCAGCTGTTTATGTAGGGAGTGAGGTTTTTTCTTGTTTTATGCAGCTGTTTATGTAGGAGTGAGGTTTTTTTGTTTATGCAGCTGTTTATGTAGGGAGTGAGGTTTTTTCTTGTTTTATGCAGCTGTTTATGTAGGGAGTGAGGTTTTTTTGTTTTATGCAGCTGTTTATGTAGGGAGTGAGGTTTTTTCTTGTTTTATGCAGCTGTTTATGTAGGGAGTGAGGTTTTTCTTGTTTTATGCAGCTGTTTATGTAGGGGTGAGGGTTTTTTCTTGTTTTATGCAGCTGTTTATGTGGGAGTGAGGTTTTTTTCTTGTTTTTATGCAGCTGTTTATGTAGGGAGGTGAGGGTTTTTTCTTGTTTTATGCAGCTGTTTATGTAGGGAGTGAGGTTTTTTTCTTGTTTTATGCAGCTGTTTATGTAGGGAGTGAGGGTTTTTTCTTGTTTTATGCAGCTGTTTATGTAGGGAGTGAGGTTTTTTTCTTGTTTTATGCAGCTGTTTATGTAGGGAGTGAGGGTTTTTTCTTGTTTTATGCAGCTGTTTATGTAGGGGTGAGTGGTTTTTCTGTTTATGCAGCTGTAGTGTTTTATGCAGCTGTTATGTAGGGAGTGAGGTTTTTTTCTTGTTTTATGCAGCTGTAGTGTTTTATGCAGCTGTTTATGTAGGGAGTGAGGTTTTTTTCTTGTTTTATGCAGCTGTAGTGTTTTATGCAGCTGTTTATGTAGGGAGTGAGGTTTTTTTCTTATTTTATGCAGCTGTAGTGTTTTAGTGTAGTGTTTTATGCAGCTGTTTATGTAGTGAGTGAGGTTTCTTCTCATTTTATGCAGCTGTAGTGTTTTATGCAGCTGTAGTGTTTTAGGTCAGTTGTTTATATAGTTCTTTCTCTTGATGTAGTACAGTAGTAACCTTCCGTTCTTTCCCCTTCCCTCACCGTTTCGCTATATTACTTTAACGCCTCCCCTTGTTATGCTTTGCCATAGTGCCATATGACCCGATGTCTGATGTCTGATGCACATTCACCTTTTTGGCATTAAATCAATCAATCAATACAGCTGTAGGGGATGGCTATGGGGTTATATGAGTGGTTTTCTATGGGGGATGAGAGAGGCTACCGGCAACAACACTATAGTCACCACTGCACTAATGTCGCCAGGCGCTATATATTACGAATTTTAGCATCACTACAGACATGTATGTACCACTAAAGAGGCATGCACAGTAGTTTATATCATGTACCTGTCTTCAGTGGCTCATACCAATCTGTAGTGATGCTAAAAATGTGTGATATAATTATAGAGCCTGGCGACATTAGTGCAGTGGCGACTATATGTTGTTAAGTAGTTTGCAATTGCTGGTGGGCCCACTGGTGACGGTGGTGATGGTGGTACTGGTAGTGATGGTAGTAGTGGTGTTGTGGTGGTAGTGGTGACGGTGGTAGTAGTGACATAGTGGTGACGGTGGTCGTGGTGACGGTGGTGGTAGTGGTGACGGTGGTGGTACTAGTAGTGGTGGTAGTGGTGATGGTGGTACTGGTAGTGATGATGGTGGTGGTAACACTTACAATTAAAACCAAAAATAATTTACGACAATTCTGAAGTTGATATGAAACGGCTATTGAAAATTTGTCGGGTTTTCCACTACAAGGCAAACTTTGTGACACCTGTTTCTAAGAGGGTGGAGGAAGGACAGGTGGATTTATGCATTACTTAGGTTATGGCGAAGAGAACTGAGGTCATAGTGCTACAGACAAGACACTCATAGCAAGGGTGGGATCCATAGCCTCTTAACCACTCATAACAATAAGGGAACATAGAGCAATCCAATGTGGTAATCGATGTGTTGAAAGTGTTGAATAGTACCATCAATTTTATAGTGTTGAGGGCAGTCCAATGTGGTAATCGATGTGTTGAAAGTGGCGAATAGTACAGGTTGAAGTTCCCAAACTCGGCATCCCAAGACTCGGCAACACCCAAAACTCGGCTATGTTCCGGATTTTCCAAAACACGGCAGAACACCCAAAACCCGGCGCGTAGTTGCCGGGTCGGCCGCTGGGTGCCACCACACTAGGCCGCTTGGTTTCTCCCGCCGATTTGTTTGTTGTTATTGTTCAGTGGTGTTGTGACTGTAGGTAGAGTTGTGTACACTGTTATTTTGTGTACTTCTACAGGTCTGTTATTGGTAGTATGGCTCCCAAACGTCCAGGAACATCCTGTGATTTTTTTCATGTGATTTTCATGCTTTTTTTCCCCTTAATATATCTACGTTCTAAAATTCGGAAAATTCCATTACTCGGCTCGGCGCTGGTCCCGAGGTTGCCGAGTTTGGGAACTTCAACCTGTATCACCAATTTTATAGTTTGAAGAAAATTTTAAATATCTTGTAAATGCTGACTATTGAGTGATACGTGAAGTAGTATGTCATAGATGTTAGGAAAAGATTGTTGAATATCGTAACTTATGAATATTGAGTGACGCCTGAAGAAGTATTTGATAGAAGTTAGAAAAATAAAATGTTGGGTATCGTAAAGGCTACCGTAGATAACACTATAGTCGCCAGTCACTCGCCACTGCACTAATGTCGCCAGGCACAATATATTACGAATTTTAGCATCACTACAGACTTATATGTGCCACTGAAGAGGTATGCACAGTAGTTTATAGTATGTACATCACACTACATGTCTTCAGTGGCACATAAAAGTCTGTAGTGATGCTAAAATTCGTAATATATTGTTAAGGCCGACATTAGTGCAGTGGCGAGTGACTGGCGACTATAGTGTTATCTACGGTAAATATTGAGTGATGCTTGAAGGAGTATTTAATAGTTGTTAGGAAGATAAAAAGAGGACATAGGAGAGGATAGGAAGGGATAGAGAAGACCCATCCCACATCGAACCCCAGTCGGGAAAATCTAGACGTTAACCCCTTGAGACCCAGAACGTAATTTCCATCGTAATTTGACCACCATTAGACGCTTTTTAGTGACTATAAGCAATATTTTATAGCTATGACCTGTTTAGTATCCTTGTCCACTAACTTATTTGGTATATTCAGTGACTTTTCGTTATTTTATGGCTAACAACAGACTATTTTACATATTAATGGAAAGATCTGGGTGTGAAGGGGTTATAGCAATGAAAATGATGGTGATAAAAAAACACAAGCAATAATATCATAGCAGACTTTCTTCTTTCTGTTTAACGTCAGATTTTCCCACATCTTATGGAGAGAGAGAGAGAGAGAGAGAGAGAGAGAGAGAGAGAGAGAGAGAGAGAGAGAGAGAGAGAGAGAGAGAGAGAGAGTAAGAGTAAGAGTAAGTAGTTGGTGGTAGTTAGAAGGCCAATGATACTTCCAACTATCATAACAGTCTTAACCCCTTCACGCCCAGATCTTTCCTTGGCTATATAAAATCGTCTGTTGTTAGCCATAAAATTACGAAAGCTAACTGAATATACCAAATTAGTAAGTGGCCAAGGATACTAAACAGTTCTTATCTATAAAACATGGCTTATATTCTCTAAAAATCGTCTAACGGTAGTCAAATTACAATGGAAATTACGTTCTGGGTCTCAAGGGGTTAAGTGCCAAAAAATGTTATGTAGTCTGAAGCCAGGATAGACAAGTGTTTACATGAGGATTAAAAGTTAAAAGTCACTGTGAACATGAGTGGCATAGAAGTAGGAGTAGTAGGAGTAGTAGAGTAGTAGTAGTAGTAGGAGTAGTAGAGTAGTAGGAGTAGTAGAGTAGTAGTAGTAGAGTAGAGTAGTAGTAGGAGTAGAGTAGTAGTAGGAGTAGGAGTAGTAGAGTAGGAGTAGGAGTAGTAGTAGTAGTAGGTAGTAGTAGTAGAGTAGTAGTAGTAGAAGAGTAGTAGTAGTAGGAGTAGTAGAGTAGTAGTATGAGTAGAGTAGTAGTAGTAGAGTAGTAGTAGTAGTAGTAGGAGTAGGAGTAGTAGAGAAGTAGTAGTAGGATCATTCAATATTCAGCTTTTACCAGATATCCAACACAATATTCTTTCTACAAAAATTAAAAGAGAGAGAGAGAGAGAGAGAGAGAGAGAGAGAGAGAGAGAGTAGTTGGTTGTAGTAGAGTAAGAAGAGTAAATAGTAAGGTTGATGCTGAAAAAATGACGATGTGATGACAAACATTTGGTTGTGTGTGTGTGGAGAGAGAGAGAGAGAGAGAGAGGAAGGTCATTGCCCAGTTAATTAGAGTAACACTTGGAGGTTAGAGTTAGGCAGGTGTAGTGCCAAGACGTCCACCTGTGCCGTGTTAATGAGTCCCCTGTCACGGCACACACTGACACCATAACCTGACACCATAACACCATGGCACTCCTGAAGGGAAAGATAGAGAACACACTACACTTACTTGTGCCTCTACTACTACTGACACACACACACACACACACACACACACACACACACACACACACACACACACACACACACACAGACACACACACAGACACACACACACACACACACACACACACACACACAATACAACACACACACACACACACACACACACACACACACACAACACACACACACAAAACACACACAAAACACACACACACACACACACAAATACAGGCACACAAATACAGGAAACACACACATACAGGCACAGG
>JACEEZ010025165.1:197500-205000 GCA_016584305.1 Chionoecetes opilio
AACCTTACCACTTACTGTACATAACCTTACCACTTACTGTACAGAACCTTACCACTTACTGTACAGAACCTTACCTCTTCACCTGACCACTTACTGTACAGAAACAACGATGAAGTGTTTGTTTGATTCAACTAGGCCCCTTGACAAAAAGAAAAAAATACGGCCTCTTGTAGCTTCCTTACTTTCTTATGTTCTTATAATGGAAAGAGATTAATAGTCAATCTAACCCGACCCATCCTATCCTAACTACTGTATAACTAAATAAATAGATATATAGATCAATGAATATATGAGTAAGTCGAAAATTGAAAGATAGAAATGAAAACAATGAAGCCAGACACACACACACACACACACACACACACACACACACACACACATATAGGAATTTCTTGGTAGGCTGGTAAAAAAAAAGGTAAACATTTTGTGTGTAAATTGTATAGATTGAGTATTACAAAAATGGTATAAATTGAGAAGGATTGATGGCACGATAAATAGAGATCAACCCATTAATTAACCCCTTGAGACCCAGTAATTTCCATTGTAATTTGACTACCATTAGACGATTTGTAGTGACTATAAGCAATATTTTATAGATATGACCTGTATAGTATTCTTGTTCACTAGTTAATTTGGTATATTCAGTGACTTTTCGTTATTTTATGGCTAACAACAGACGATTTCATATAGCCAAGGAAAGATCTGGGCGTGAAGGGGTTACGAAAGATGCCAGTGTAGTGTAGTGTCTGCATGTAGGGGTGTTCAGTGCATTTTTGAAGCAAATCTTACTGGGCGACATTCTTTGGATAGCCAGAAAGGTAAAGGACTAACTGTTATAATATAGGTTTTTGGATACATCAACTTTACCCTTTTGTATGTTGTGTATAAATAAAGATCATATGCAGTAAAAAGAGTGCACTTCTGGATCTTACACACACAGACATGATGAGCCATTGTATCCAGGAAGGATTTTATGAACAAATATCTTGTCGCCCAGTAGCTTAAAATTGTTCTTACTGGGCGACAGTTTTCCATCACTGGGAGACATTTTGGTCGCCCAGTTAGCATGTTAAAAAATGCCCTGACTACTACTACTACTACTACTACTACTACTACTACTACTACTACTACTACTACTACTACTACTACTACTACTACTACTACTACTACTACTACTACTACTACTACTACTACTACTACTACTACTACTACTACTACTACTACTACTACTACCTCTACCTCTACCTCTACCTCTACCTCTACCTCTACCTCTACTACTACTACTACTACTACTACTACCTCTACTACTACTACTACTACTACTATACTACTACTACTACTACTACTACTACTACTACTACTACTACTACTACGTTAAAAAATGCCCTGGGGTGTTACAGGTCTGTGGGTGTATTTGTACTAGTTCTGAAACGAAGGAAGAAGAAAAATACAGTGAAATATTGATTGTTGTTATGATGGTGAGGAAAGTGACTGGTGGTTTTGGTTTATTTTTGTGAGGAAAGTGACTGATTTTGGTTTATTTTTGTGAGGAAAGTGACTGATTTTGGTTTATTTTTGAGGAAAGTGACTGATTTTGGTTTATTTTTGTGAGGAAAGTGTGTTTTTGGTTTATTTTTGTGAGGAAAGTGACTGATTTTGGTTTATTTTTGTGAGGAAAGTGACTGATTTTGGTTTATTTTTGTGAGGAAAGTGACTGATTTTGGTTTATTTTTGTGAGGAAAGTGACTGATTTTGGTTTATTTTTGTGAAAGTGACTGATTTTGGTTTATTTTTGTGAGGAAAGTGGCTGATTTTGGTTTATTTTTGTGAGGAAAGTGACTGATTTTGGTTTATATTGAGTGAGGAAAGTGACTGATTTTGGCTTATTTGTGTGAGGAAAGTGACTGATTTTGGTTTATTTTTGTGAGGAAAGTGACTTTTTGGTTTATTTTTGTGAGGAAAGTGACTGTTTTTGGTTTATATTGAGTGAGGAAAGTGACTGATTTTGGTTTATTTTTGTGAGGAAAGTGACTGATTTTGGTTTATTTTTGTGAGGAAAGTGACTGATTTTGGTTTATTTTTGTGAGGAAAGTGACTGATTTTGGTTTATTTTTGTGAGGAAAGTGACTGATTTTGGTTTATTTTTGAGGAAAGTGACTGATTTTGGTTTATTTTTGTGAGGAAAGTGACTGTTTTTGGTTTATATTGAGTGAGGAAAGTGACTGATTTTGGTTTATTTTTGTGAGGAAAGTGACTGATTTTGGTTTATTTTTGTGAGGAAAGTGACTGTTTTTGGTTTATATTGAGTGAGGAAAGTGACTGATTTTGGTTTATTTTTGAGGAAAGTGACTGATTTTGGTTTATTTTTGAGGAAAGTGACTGATTTTGGTTTATATTGAGTGAGGAAAGTGACTGATTTTGGTTTATTTTTGAGGAAAGTGACTGATGGTTTTGGTCTGTGGGTGTATTTGTACTAGTTCTGCAAGGAAGGAAGAAGAAAACACTGATATATTGAAAGTTGTTATGATGGAGTAAATAGTGAGGCTAGTGAATGTGGTTTTGTAATGTATGTATTGTTTTATTATTATATTGTTTTAATCATGTAGGTAAGGTAGTGTTTAAAAGTATAAGGGTGTATTTGCATTAGTTCTGAAAGGAAGGAAGAAGAAAAATACAGTGAAATGTTGATTGTTGTTATGATGGTGAAGAGATGGTGAGGAAAATGACTGATTTTGGTTTATTTTTGTGAGGAAAGTGACTGATTTTGTTTTTTTTGTGTGAGGAAAATGGCTTATTTTGGGTTTTTTTTGTGAGGAAAATGGCTTATTTTGGTTTATTTTTGTGAGGAAAGTGACTGATTTTGGTTTATATTGAGTGGGGAAAGTGACTGATTTTGGTTTATATTGAGTGGGGAAAGTGACTGGTGGTTTTGGTTTATATTGAGTGGGGAAAGTGACTGGTGGTTTTGGTTTATTTTGAGTGGGGAAAGTGACTGTTTTCGTTATATTGAGTGAGGAAAGTGACTGATTTGGTTTATATTGAGTGGGAGGAAAGGGACTGGTTTTGGTTTATATTGAGTGAGGAAAGTGACTGATTTTGGTTTTTAGTTAGTGGGAGGAAAGTGACTGATTTTGGTTTATTTTGAGTGGGGAAAGTAACTGATTTTGGTTTATTTAGTGGGAGGAAAGTGACTGGTTTTGGTTTATTTTGAGTGGGGAAAGTGACTGGTGGTTTTGGTTTATATTGAGTGGGGAAAGTGACTGGTGGTTTTGGTTTATTTTGAGTGGGAAAAGTGACTGTTTTTGTTTATTGATGGGGAAAGTGACTGGTGGTTTTGGTTTATTTTGAGTGGGAAGAGTGACTGGTTTTGGTTTATATTGAGTGGGGAAAGTGACTGGTTGTTTTGGTTTATTTTGAGTGGGGAAAGTGACTGGTTTTGGTTTATATTGAGTGAGGAAAGTGACTGATTTTAGTTTTTATTGAGTGGGGAAAGTGACTGATTTTAGTTTTATTGAGTGGGAAAAGTGACTGATTTTGGTTTATTTAGTGGGAGGAAAGTGACTGATTTTGGTTTATATTGAGTGGGAGGAAGTGACTGATTTTGGTTTATTTAGTGAGGAAAGTGACTTTTTGGTTTATATTGAGTGTGGAAAGTGACTGTTTTTGATATATTTTAGTGGGAGATTATTCTATTCTTCTCTCTCTCCTCCTCCTCTTCCCCTCCTCCTCCTCCTCCTCCCCCTCCCCTTCCTCCTCCTCCCCTTCCTCCTCCTCCTCCCCTCCTCCTCCTCCTCCTCCTCCTCCTCCTCCTCCTCTCCCATCATCACTATTCCCCCATTCTGCAACCTCATTCTGTTTTTCCTCCCCCTTCATCATTAATTTTCCACCTCACCTGCCCTTACCTTCCCCTCCTCCCCCCTCAACACCCCTCCCTTTACCTGTGGCCCTTACCACCCCTCCCCCCCTTTACCTGTGGCCCTCAGCACCCCTCCCCCCCTTACCTGGGAACCTCGGCACCCCTTGGCACCTGCACACACAGACAACCTTGAACTTGGTGTCTCATTACTAAATATTTTTATAACGAGGTAAAGGTGTGTTGGTAATGGTAATGTGTGTGTATGTGTGTGTGTGTGTGTTTGTTTGTGTTTGTGTACTGTGTATGTGTTTGTGTGTGTGTGAGAGAGAGAGAGAGAGAGAGAGAGGCTTGTTTTGTTAGTCTTCTTGGTTATAGAAAGCATAAGAGGGAGTATTATTATTATTATTATTATTATTATTATTATTATTATTATTATTATTATTATATTAGAAAAAGAAGACGAACGACTTTTTACGGTTGTTAGGTTGAAGGTTGTTGGGGTTAGGTTGAAGGTGTTTAGGTTGTTTTAAGGTTGTTAGGTTGTTTTTAGGTTAAGTTGAAGGTTGTTTTAAGGTTGTTAGGTTGTTTTTAGGTAAAGTTGAAGGTTGTTAGGTTGTTTTTAGGTCAAGTTGAAGGTTGTTAGGTTGTTTTAAGGTTGTTAGGTTGTTTTTAGGTTAAGTTGAAGGTTGTTAAGTTGTTTTTAGGTTAAGTTGAAGGTTGTTAGGTTGTTTTTAGGTTAAGTTGAAGGTTGTTAAGTTGTTTTTAGGTTAAGTTGAAGGTTGTTAGGTTGTTTTTAGGTTAAGTTGAAGGTTGTTAGGTTGTTTTTAGGTTAAGTTAAAGGTTGTTAGTTTATTAGGTTGAAGATAAAATGGTCATTCATCTCATCAGTTTTTATTTACATGTGTAGGGATCATTTATTTCCTGTAGCAAGCGTCACAAAGGGTTAGATAGTCTCTCAAAGTCTTTCCTTTAGTTATACATAGTACCTACTACACGAAGAATTAATTTGTTATACCTATTATAACTTTTACTTATACAAACGCGTCCATATAAGAAGGAAATGACTTATAATATACATACACACTGTCCCCTATACTATATATAAGCCCATAGACTAAATTATTGAAAGATTGCCAATGTGAATGATTAACGGTGGTGGTGGTGGTTGTGGTGGTGATGGTGGTGGTGGTGGTTGTTGTTGTGGTAGTGGTTGTGGTGGTGGTGGTGGTGGTGATGGTGATGGTGGTGGTGGTTGTGGTGGTGTTGGTGGTGGTGGTGGTGATAGTGGTGTTGGTGGTGGTGGTGGTGATAGTGGTGTTGGTGGTGTTGGTGGTGATGGTAGTGTTGGTGGTGATGGTAGTGGTGGTGGTGATGGTAGTGGTGGTTGTGGTGGTGGTAGTGATAGTGGTGGTTGTGGTGGTGGTGGTGGTGGTGATGGTGGTTGTGGTGGTGGTGATGGTAGGTAGTGGTGGTGATGATGGTGGTGGTGCTGGTGGTGGTGGTGGTGGTGGTGATGGTAGGTAGTGGTGATGATGGTGGTGGTGGTGGTGGTGGTGGTGGTGGTGGTGGTGATGATGATGGTAGTGGTGGTTGTAGTGGTGGTGATGGTGGTTGTGGTGGTGATGATGGTGGTAGGTAGTAGTGGTGATGGTGGTTTCCTTATTTTTTTCTTTCTTTTATTTATTTTCTCCCTCATATATTTAATTTTTCTCTTGCATAAAATATTTTCTCCCTCATTTATTTATTTATTCTCCCACTTTTTTTTTTCCCTCTTATTTATTTTCTCCCTCTTATATTTATTTTCTCCCTCTTATATGTAGTTTCTCCCCTATATATATTGATTGTCTCTCCTCTTATATTTATTTTCTCCCTCTTATATTTATTTTCCTCCTCTTATATTTATTTTCTCTCCCTCTTATATTTATTTTCTCCCTCTTATATTTATTTTCTCCCTCTTATATTTATTTTTCTCCCTCTTATATTTATTTTCTCCCTCTTATATTTATTTATTCTCCCTCTTATTTATTTTCTCCCTCTTATTTATTTTCTCCCTCTTATATTTATTTTCTCCTTTTATTTATTTATTCTCCCTCAATTTTATTTTCAAGTGACGCATTAGTGATTTATAGGTGACTTGTCTGTTAACAAATGATGGATTGCCAGTTATGCATGAGTGAAGTTCAAGGTCAAGGTTGGAACTCAGGTGTTAACTCGCTATTTAACAACACCTATAACTAACAACCTTCCCAACACCACCTATAACAACCTTCCCAACAACATATATAACTAACAACCTTCCTAACAACATCTATAACTAACAACCTTCCCCAAAACACCTATAACTAACAACCTTCCTAACAACACCTATAACTAACAACCTTCCCAACATCTATAACTAACAACCTTCCTAACAACACCTATAACTAACAACCTTCCCAACAACATCTATAACTAACAACCTTCCCAACAACATCTATAACTAATAACCTTCCCTACAACATCTATAACTAACAACCTTCCCAACATCTATAACTAACAACATCTATAACTAACAACCTTCCTAACAACACCTATAACTAACAACCTTCCCAACAACATCTATAACTAACAACCTTCCCAAAACACCATAAACTAACAACCTTCCTAACAACACCTATAACTAACAACCTTCCAAAACAACATCTATAACTAACAACCTTCCCAACAACCCTCTATAAACTAAACAACCTTCCCAACACCCTCTATAACTAACAACCTTCCTAACAACATCTATAACTAACAACCTTCCCAACAACATCTATAACTAACAACCTTCCCAAAAACACCTATAACTAACAACCTTCCTAACAACACCTATAACTAACAACCTTCCTAACAACATCTATAACTAACAACCTTCCCAACACCCTCTATAACTAACAACCTTCCCAACAACACCTATAACTAACAACCTTCCTAACAACATCTATAACTAACAACCTTCCCAACAACATCTATAACTAACAACCTTCCCAACAACATCTATAACTAACAACCTTCCCAACAACATCTATAACTAACAACCTTCCAAACACCACCTATAACAACCTTCCCAACAACATCTATAACTAACAACCTTCCTAACAACATCTATAACAACCTTCCCAACAACATCTATAACTAACAACCTTCCTAACAACATCTATAACTAACAACCTTCCCAACACCCTCTATAACTAACAACCTTCCTAACAACATCTATAACTAACAACCTTCCCAAAAACACCTATCACTAACAACCTTCCTAACAACATCTATAACTAACAACCTTCCCAACAACATATATAACTAACAACCTTCCCAACACCCTCTATAACTAACAACCTTCCTAACAACATCTATAACTAACAACCTTCCCAAAAACACCTATCACTAACAACCTTCCTAACAACATCTATAACTAACAACCTTCCCTAACACCTCTATAACTAACAACTTCCCAACAACACTATAACTAACAACCTTCCCAACAACATCTATAAACTAACAACCTTCCCCAAAAAACACTATCACTAACAACCTTCCTAACAACATCTATAACTAACAACCTTCCAACAACACTCTATAAACTAACAACCTTCCCAACACAACATCTATAACTAACA
>JACEEZ010025165.1:210000-212500 GCA_016584305.1 Chionoecetes opilio
CCCTGGGACGTAGGATGCAAGGAAGGACTCATTGTATCCCTGGGACGTAGGATGCAAGGCAGGACTCATTGTATCCCTGGGACGTAGGATGCAAGGCAGGACTCATTGTATCCCTGGGACGTAGGATGCAAGGCAGGACTCATTGTATCCCTGGGACGTAGGATGCAAGGCAGGACTCGTTGTATCCCTGGGACGTAGGATGCAAGGAAAGGACTCATTGTATCCCTGGGACGTAGGATGCAAGGCAGGACTCATTGTATCCTTGGGACGTAGGATGCAAGGAAGCACTCATTGTATCCCTGGGACGTAGGATGCAAGGCAGGACTCATTGTATCCCTGGGGACGTAGGATGCAAGGCAGGACTCATTGTATCCCTGGGACGTAGGATGCAAGGCAGGACTCATTGTATCCCTGGGACGTAGGATGCAAGGCAGGACTCATTGTATCCCTGGGACGTAGGATGCAAGGCAGGACTCATTGTATCCCTGGGACGTAGGATGCAAGGCAGGACTCATTGTATCCCTGGGACGTAGGATGCAAGGAGGACTCATTGTATCCCTGGGACGTAGGATGCAAGGAAGGACTCATTGTATCCCTGGGACGTAGGATGCAAGGCAGGACTCATTGTATCCCTGGGACGTAGGATGCAAGGCAGGACTCATTGTATCCCTGGGACGTAGGATGCAAGGCAGGACTCATTGTATCCCTGGGACGTAGGATGCAAGGCAGGACTCATTGTATCCCTGGGACGTAGGATGCAAGGCAGGACTCATTGTATCCCTGGGACGTAGGATGCAAGGCAGGACTCATTGTATCCCTGGGACGTAGGATGCAAGGCAGGACTCATTGTATCCCTGGGACGTAGGATGCAAGGCAGGACTCATTGTATCCCTGGGACGTAGGATGCAAGGAAGGACTCATTGTATCCCTGGGACGTAGGATGCAAGGAAGGACTCATTGTATCCCTGGGACGTAGGATGCAAGGCAGGACTCATTGTATCCCTGGGACGTAGGATGCAAGGCAGGACTCATTGTATCCCTGGGACGTGGGATGCAAGGAAGCACTGTGAACATGGAGAGGGAAAATATTCACAATAATGACAGAGAGATGCGATAATTATAATGAAAATCTACTAATAATAAATAATACTAATAATCCCATCTGGAAGCGAGTCTTAACCCAGGCCCAGAACGTCATTAACATTGTAATTTGACTACAATGAGACGATTTAATGAATATAAGCATAATTTTATAGATATGACCTGTTTAGTATTAGGCCACTAGCTAATTTGGTATATTCAGTTAGTTTTCGTAATTTAATGGCTAACAAGAGACGATTTTATATAGCCAAGGAAAGATCTGGGCGTGCAGGGGTTAAGACTGGACTTGTGTGAGGCGGGCAAGACAAAGGCCAAGGATGCAGGCAGTTGTAAGAAGAGATTTGAGAAGAATGGATGAAAGGAATGTAAGTGTGTATTACAGGTTGTGTGTGTGTGTGTGTGTATTCATCTAGTTGTATTTTACAGGGCCAGAGCAATGCTCATGTGGCCCCGTCTCCATATCAACATTTTTATCATTCATCCTTAGTGCTTAGTGTTGGCCGAAGCCAGCACCCCGGAGAGCAGGTCACAAACCCCGGCTAACACCCGGTACCCATTCACTGCTGGGTGGACAGGGGCTCGGGTTTTAAGGAAACAGCCCATATGTTTCTGCTCCGCCCGGGGATCGAACCCGGGACTTCTCGGTTGTGAACCGAGCGTGTTTCCCCTACACCATGGAGTACCCTTGTGTGTGTGTGTGTTGTGTTTGTGTGTTGTGTGTGTGTGTGTGTGTTGTGTGTGTTGTGTTTTGTGTGTGTGTGTGTTTGTGTGGGTTTTTTTGTGTGTGTGTGTGCTTTTTGTGTGTGTGTGTGTGTGTGGTTTTTTTGTGTGTGTTTTGTGTGTGTTGTGTGTGTGTGTGTGTGTGTGTGTGTGTGTGTGTGTGTGTGTGTGCGTGTGTGTGTGTGTGCGCTCGCCTCCTACCATATATTTTGTGGTTGTACATTGATATTAGTGTTGACGTTTCAGGCAAATTATTATGATTTTTATTTGTCTTAGTGTTTTTGTTATATTTTTTCAAGTTTAAGAGAGAGAGAGAGAGAGAGAGAGAGAGAGAGAGAGAGAGAGAGAGAGAGAGAGAGAGAGAGAGAGAGAAAGAGAGAGCATGGACAGGTATATAACTGTAAATCGTAAAACCTTGGTAACATTTTTAAGACACAGATGACAGTTTAGACAAGACATGAGAGTACATACTAGTTCTCTCTCTCTCTCTCTCTCTCTCTCTCTCTCTCTCTCTCTCTCTCTCTCTCTCTCTCTCTCTCTCTATCTCTCTCTCCTCTCTCTCTCTCTCACATTTTTTATATGAGAGATAGATAGAGGCTTGCAGACAGTGGGACAGTATTGAGTGTTATCAAGAGCTACGTTGCTGAGAAGGGAGAGATAGGAGCTGATTAGATTGTTA
>JACEEZ010025165.1:217500-252500 GCA_016584305.1 Chionoecetes opilio
GTGTTTTTCTCTATCTCCCTCTGTCTGTGTCTCTTTCTCTATCTATATCTATCTGTCTCACTCTGTCTGTCTCTCTCATTTTCTCTCTTCTCTCTCCTCTCTCTCTCTCTCTCTCTCTCCTCTCTCTCTCTCTCTCTCTCTCTCTCTCTCTCTCTCTCTCCTCTCTCTCTCTTCTCTCTCTCATTTCCCTTTCACTCTCTCTGGGTGTTTTTCTCTCACTCTTGTTTTTTTTTTCTCTCTCTCTCTCTCTCTCTCTCTCTCTCTCTTCTCTCCTCTCTCTCTCCTCTCTCTCTCTCTCTCTCTCTCTCTCTCTCTCTCTCTCTCTCTCTCTCTCTCTTTTTTTTTCTCACCTTCCTTTGTTCATATTCTTTTCATCAGTTTTTCACTTACCACCCTTCCTTTCTTTCTTCCCCTTCCTTTCCTTCCTTCCTTCCTTCCTTCCTTCCTTCCTTCCTTCCTTCCTTCCTTCCTTCCTTCCTTCCTTCCTTCCCTTCCTTTCTTTCGTCCCCTTCCTTCCTTTCTTCACCATTTCACTTCTTTCAGCCTTTCTTCTTTTTCTTAACCCCTTCACGCCCAGATCTTTCCTCGGCTATATAAAATCGTCTGCTGTTAGCCATAAAATTACGAAAAGAACTTAACCCCTTGAGGCCCAGAACGTAATTTCCATTGTAATTTGACTACCATTAGACGATCTTTAGTGACTATAAGCAATATTTTATAGCTATGACCTGTTTAGTATCCTTGTCCACTAACTAATTTGGTATATTCAGTTACTTTTCGTTATTTTATGGCTCGACAACATACATTTTTTTATAGCAAAGGAAAGATCTGGGCGTGAAGGGTTCATACCAAATTAACTAGTCAACAAGGATACTAAACAGGTTATAGCTATAAAATATTGCTTATAGTCACTCAAAATCGTCTAATGGCACCCAAATTACAATGGAAATTACGTTCTGGGCCTCAAAGGGTTAACTTTAGTTTGAAGGCAACATGTGTTACTAGCCGATGTTACATAATTTCCTGGGGGGGGGGGGGGGGACATGTGTTACAAGACGTGACAAGGGAGAGGGGGGGGGGTTAAAAACTGACCAAAAAAGCGTGATGTAATTTTTGAATGGCCCCAAATCCACCCTTCCATTTGTCATTTAATCATTTTTCCTTTATGTTCTACCATTTTCATCTATTCCACCCTTCTTATTCCCTAGTTTTCCTCACTTTTCCCTAGTTTTCCTCACTTTTCCCTAGTTTTTCTCACTTTTCCCTAGTTTTTCTCACTTTTCCCTAGTTTTCCTCACTTTTCCCTAGTTTTTCTTCCTTATTCCCTAGTTTTCCTCACTTTTCCCTAGTTTTTCTTCCTTTTCCCTAGTTTTTCTTCCTTTTCCCTAGTTTTCCTCACTTCCTAGTTTTCCACACTTTTCCCTAGTTTTTCTCCCCTTTTCCCTAGTTTTCCTCACTTTTCCCTAGTTTTCCTCACTTTTCCCTAGTTTTCCCCTTTCCCTAGTTTTTCTCCCTTTTCCCTAGTTTTCCTCCTTTTCCCTAGTTTTTCCTCCTTCCCTAGTTTTCCTCACTTTTCCCTAGTTTTCCTCACTTTTCCCTAGTTTTCCTCACTTTTCCCTAGTTTTCCTCACTTTTCCCTAGTTTTCCTCCCTTTTCCCTAGTTTTCCTCACTTTTCCCTAGTTTTCCTCCTTTTCCCTAGTTTTCCTCCCTTTCCCTAGTTTTCCTCCCTTTTCCCTAGTTTTCCTCCCTTTTCCCTAGTTTTCCTCCTTTTCCCTAGTTTTCCTCCCTTTTTCCCTAGTTTTCCTCACTTTTCCCTAGTTTTCCTCACTTTTCCCTAGTTTTCCTCACTTTTTCCTAGTTTCCACTTCCCTAGTTTTTCTCCCTTTTCCCTAGTTTTCCTCACTTTTCCCTAGTTTCCTCACTTTTCCCTAGTTTTCCTCCCTTTCCCTAGTTTTCCTCCTTTTCCTAATTTTCCTCACTTCCCTAGTTTTCCTCACTTTTCCCTAGTTTTCCTCCCTTCCCTAGTTTTCCTCACTTTTCCCTAGTTTTCCTCACTTTTCCCTAGTTTTACTCCCTTTTTCCTAGTTTTCTACTTTTCCCTAGTTTTCCTCCCTATTTCCCTTGTTTACCTCCCTAGTTTTTCTCCCTTTTCCCCTAGTTTTCCTCCCTTTTCCCTAGTTTTCCTCCCTTTTCCCTAGTTTTCCTCCCTTTTCCCTAGTTTTCCTCCCTCTTTCCCTAGTTTTTCTCCCTTTTCCCTAGTTTTCCTCCCTTTTCCCTAATTTTCCTCCCTTTTCGCTAGTTTTCCTATTCCCTTTTTTAGAAAATTAACAAAAAATAGCGTTACGTAATGTTTTAATGTCCCCAAATAGGGTTGTTTACACGATCAGCTGATGGATGGTCGGGGTTTGTTTATAAGCGATCAGCTGATGACGGTGTGTTGGGGAGATTAATATTATAGTTGTATTTATTTGTTTATTCAGATATTTATTGATTTATGGATTGTAATCTTTTTCTGTTATTATTATTTTATTAACCCCTTCACACCCAGATCTTTCCTTTGCTATATAAAATCGTCTGTTGTGGAGCCATAAAATTACGAAAACTAACTGAATATACCAAATTAGTTAGTGGACAAGGATACTAAATAGGTCATAGCTATAAAATATTGCTTATATTCATTAAAATCGTCTAATGGTAGTCAAATTACACAGAAAATTAGGTTCTAAGCCTCAAGGGTTAATGCATCATATTTGTATTTATTTGTTTATCTATTTATTTATTTATTCAACTATTTATTTATTTATAGTGAGTAATCTTTCTCTTATTTATTTTTTATTGTTATTCTATTAAACGCTCGTATTAATCCATCTGTCAATCCCGTGTTAATCCATCTGTCAATCCCGTGTTAATCCATCTGTCAATCCCGTGTTAATCCATCTGTCAATCCCGTGTTAATCCATCTGTCAATCCCGTATTAATCCATCTGTCAATCCCGTATTAATCCATCTGTCAATCCCGTATTAATCCATCTGTCAATCCCGTATTAATCCATCTGTCAATCCCGTGTTAATACATCTGTCAATCCCGTATTAATCCATCTGGCAATCCCGTATTAATCCATCTGGCAATCCCGTATTAATCCATCTGGCAATGCCGTATTAATCCATCTGTCAATTCCGTGTTAATCCATCTGGCAATCTCGTATTAATCCATCTGTCAATCCCCGTATTAATCCATCTGTCAATCCCGTATTAATCCATCTGTCAATCCCGTATTTATCCATATGTCAATCCCGTATTAATCCATATGTCAATCCCGTATTAATCCATATGTCAATAACGTATTAATCCATATGTCAATCCCGTGTCAATCCCGTGTTAATCCATCTGTCAATCCCGTATTAATCCATCGGTCAATCCCGTATTAATCCATCGGTCAATCCCGTATTCATCCATCTGTCTATCCCGTGTTAATCCATCTGTCAATCCCGTATTAATCCACCTGTCAATCCCGTGTTAATATATCTCAATCCCGTGTTAATCCATCTGGCAATCCCGTGTTAATCCATCTGTCAATCCCGTATTAGTCCATCTCAATCCCGTGTTAATCCATATGTCAATCCCGTGTAATCTCCAAACCTGTTAATCCCGTATTAATCCTATGTCAATCCCGTATTAATCCATCTGTCAATCCCGTGTTAATATTCTCAATCCCGTATTAATACATCTGTCAATCCCGTATTAATCCATATGTCAATCCCGTATTAATCCATCTGTCAATCCCGTGTTAATCCATCTGTCAATCCCGTGTTAATCCATATGTTTAATCCCGTATTAACCATCTGTCAAGCCCGTGTTAATCCATCTGTCAATCCCGTGTTAATCCATCTGTCAATCCCGTATTAATCCATCTGTCAATCCCGTATTATCCATTGAATCCCGTATTAATCAATCTGTCACTCCCGTATTAATCAATCTGTCAATCCCGTATTAATCCATCTGTCAATCCCGTGTTAATCCATATGTCAATCCCGTGTTATCCATCTGCCAATCCCGTATTAATCCATCTGTCAATCCCGTATTAATCCATCTGTCAATCACGTATTAATCCATCTGTCAATCCCGTATTAATCCATCTGTCAATCCTGTGTTAATCCATCTGTCAATCCCGTGTTATCCATATGTCAATCCCGTATTAATCCATCTGTCAATCCCGTGTTAATCCATCTGTCAATCCCGTATTAATCCATCTGTCAATCCCGTATTAATCCATCTCAATCCCGTATTAATCCATCTGTCAATCCCGTATTAATCCATCTATCAATCCCGTGTTAATCCATCTGTCAATCCCGTGCTAATCCATCTGTCAATCCCGTGTTATCCATCTGTCAATCCCGTATTAATCCATCTGTCTATCCCGTATTAATCCATCTGTCAATCACGTATTAATCCATCTGCATCCGTATTAATCCATCTGTCATCGGTTAATCCATTGTCAATCCCGTGTTATCCATCTGTCAATCCCGTATTAATCCATCTGTCAGCCCGTATTAATCCATCTGTCAATCACGTATTTAATCCATCATCAATCCCCTTAATCCCTGTCAATCTTGTTAATCCGTCTTCATCCGTATATCCTTCTGTCAGCCGTATTATCCATCTGTCATACCGTTTTTTTTTTGTCCGTGTCTTTTGTCTAATATAATTATATATATATATATATATATATATATATATATATATATATATTATATATATATATATATATATATATAAAGTATTAAGGATGTTTTTTTTCTTTTAACTAATGTAAGCGAAAATAATAGATTATATACTTAACCTTGCAATCTCTCTCTCTCTCTCTCTCTCTCTCTCTCTCTTCTCTCTCTCTCTCTCTCTCTCTCTCTCTCCTCTCTCTCTCTCGTCTCTCTCTCTCTCTCTCTCTCTCTCTCTCTCTCTCTCTCTCTCTCTTTCAATCACGTAACCATCATCTCTCGTTTACATTAGCTAGGTTCAAAGCTTGGCCAAGGAGAGAGAGAGAGAGAGAGGTGCGTCATGAGTTTGTATATATGAGTGTGTATAAGAACCCTCCTCCTCCTGAGAAAGAGAGCGAGTGAGTGAGAGGCGGGTTGCTTGTCCCTATGTAATTCTCTCTCTCTCTCTCTCTCTCTCTCTCTCTCTCTCTCTCTCTCTCTCTCTCTCTCTCTCTCTCTCTCTCTCTCTCTCTCTCTCTCTCTCTCTCTCCTCTCTCCCTCTCTCTCCTCCCTCTCCCTCTCCCTCTCTCTCTCTCTCTCTCTCCCCCCTTTGGCCTTAACTAATTATGTGTTTTAACGATTTTTAAACAAAGTAATTGAAATATATACTTATTAACTTGATTTACATATGCACATTTATATATTATGTCTTATCTGTCTATCCATCCATAGTACTGTCTATTTGAATCTATATCTATATGTGTGTGTGTGTGTGTGTGTGTGTGTAACCATCTGTTTGAATATACTTAACTACCTACTTATCTACCTGTTTATCTGTTGATTATAATGTGTTTACTTTGCACATTAGATTCTCACCTATGCCTTAATTAACCTAGAGACCCAGAGAGTAATTTCCATTGTAATTTGGGTACCATTAGACGATTTTTAGTGACTATAAGCAAGGTTATATAGATGTGACCTGTTTAGTAGCCTTGGCCACTAACTCATTTGGTATATTCAGTGACTTTTCGTAATTTTATGGCTGACAATAGACTTTTTTTTATAGCAAAGGAAAGATCTGGGCGTGAAGGGGTTAAGAGTGAGGGGAAAAGAGGGTACATCTGTTAGGGGGGGGGGGGCAAAAATCCCTCAATATGTCTGGCCAGCAACACCTCCCTCCTCCTCACTTCTTCCTCCTCATCCTCCTCATCACTTTCTTCTTCCTCATCCTCCTCATCACTTTCTTCTTCCTCATCCTCATCCTCCTCATCCTCAGTTTTTTCTTCCTCCTCCTCCTCCTCAGTTTCTTCTTCCTCCTCCTCCTCCTCATTTTCTTCTTCCTCCTCCTCCTCCTCATCCTCCTCAGTTTCTTCTTCCTCCTCCTCCTCCTCCTCCTCAGTTTCTTCTTCCTCCTCCTCCTCCTCACTTTCTTCTTCCTCCTCCTCCTCCTCCTCCTCCTCCTCCTCACTTTCTTCTTCCTCCTCCTCCTCCTCCTCCTCCTCCTCCTCCTCCTCCTCCTCCTCCTCCTCCTCACTTTCTTCTTCCTCCTCCTCCTCACTTTCTCTTCCTCTCCTCCTCCTCACTTTCTTCTTCTTCCTCTTCCTCATCCGTCTCTCCTCCTCCTCCTTCTTTCTCTTCCTCCTCCTCCTCACTTTCTTCTTCCTCCTCCTCCTCACTTTCTTCTTCTTCCTCTTCTCATCCGCCTCCTCCTCCTCCTCACTTTCTTCTTCCTCATCCTCCTCCTCCTCCTCCCTTTCTTCTTCCTCAGTTTCTTCTTCCTCTTCTTTTTCCTCACTTTCTTCTTCCTCTTTCCTCCTCTCCTCCTCCTCCTCCTCCTCCTCTCCTCCTTGGTGTTATCTAAGACTCACTCGTCTCCTATTTCTTCCTTCTCTTCTCTTTTCTCTCTTCCTTTTACTTCATTTTATTCCTATTTTTTTTATTATCAGTTATTATTATTATTATTATTATCAGTTTTATTATTATTATTATTATCAGTTATTATTATTATTATTATTATTATTATTATTCTCCTCATCCTCCTTTTCATCTTCTTCCTCTTATTCCTCTTCTTCCTCTTCTCCCTCCTCTTCACCATCTCCTTCCATCCTCCTCCTCTTTTCCACCACCTCTTCTACCTCCTCCTTCTCCACCTCTTCTTCCTTCACATCTTCCACCTCCTCCTTCTCCACCTCTTCTTCTTTCACCTCTTCTACCTCCTCCTTCTCCACCTCTTCTTCCTTCACATCTTCCACCTCCTCCTTCTCCACCTCTTCCACCTCCTCCTCCAAGCAGTCACGTAGCTAGGAGGGGCGGGGAGGGCGGGGGACGGTAGTGTAGTGGCGTTTGTTTACATTGGTGACGTCACAGGGCGAGACCATTGACCGCCCTCCCCCACCACCAACACCACCACCACCACCACCGCTTTTCAAACATCGCTTCTCGGGTTACAAGTCTTTATTTGATTATTTAATTTATCTCCGTGTGTTTAGGGTCAGATTAATAAGGGGAGGAGACGTGGGTTAAGGCTGTTTTGTTTCATTATTAGTATTATTCTGGGT
Organism: Chionoecetes opilio; assembly: GCA_016584305.1. Classification (NCBI taxonomy): domain Eukaryota; kingdom Metazoa; phylum Arthropoda; class Malacostraca; order Decapoda; family Majidae; genus Chionoecetes; species Chionoecetes opilio. Next base: position 224,753 of record JACEEZ010025165.1, read on the forward strand.
TTTTTTTTTTTTTCTGGGTTTTTTGTTATTATTTATCTGGTTTTTTATTATGATTCAGGTTTTTTTTTTTTTTTTTTTTTTTTTTTTTATTAATTTTCTGGGGTTTTATTGTTTTTTTTTTTTTTTTTTTTTTATCTGGGTTTTTTTATTATTATTTATCTGGATTTTTTTATGATTTTTTTCTGGGGTTTTTTATTATTATTTTTCTGGGTTTTTTGTTATTATTTTTCTGGGTTTTTTGTTATTCTAATTTATCTGGGTTTTTTATTATTATTTTTCTGGGTTTTTTATTATTTATCTGGGGTTTTTTATTATTTTTTTTCTGGGTTTTTTATTATTATTTATCTGGGGTTTTTTTAATTTATTATTTATCTGGGTTTTTATTATTTTTTGGGTTTTTTATTATTATTTTTCTGGGTTTTTTATTATTTTTCAGCGTTTTTTTATTATTTTTCTGGGTTTTTTATTATTTTTCTGGGTTTTTTATTATTATTTTTCTGGGTATTTTATTCATTATTTTTCTGGGTTTATTATTATTTATCTGGTTTTTTATTATTATTTTTCAGATTTTTAATTTTTTTTCTGGTTTTGTTATTATTTATCTGGGGTTTTTTATTATTATTTTTCTGGGTTTTTTATTTATTTTTGTGGTTTTTTTATTGTTATTTTTCTGGGGTTTTTTAATTATTATTTTTCTGTTTTTTTTTATTATTTTTCTGGGTTTTTTTAATAATTTTTCTGGTTTTTTATTAGTATTATTTTTGTTATTTTTTTCATTGTTATTAATATGGTGATGTGGGTTAGTGTCTGTTATTTTGTTTCATTTGTTCTATTTTTTGTTTGTTTGTGTGTGTGTATGTGTATTTGTTGTTATTATTGCATGTTATTTATATCGGTTATTTTTATTTTTATTTTTTAGGTGGGTTAAGGTGGGTAATTTAACCACCATTAGATGATTTTTAAGGAATATAAGCAAAATGTTTATAGCTATGACCTGTTTAGTAGTCTTCTCCACTAGCTAGTTTGGTTTATTTAGTCACTTTTCGTAATTATAGGGCTAACAATGTACGATTTTATATAACAAAGGAAAGATCTGGGCGTGAAGGGGTTAATTGCCGCTGATTAACTGTTTATATTTCACTGTATTGTCCTGGGAAGATGTGGAGGAGGAGGAGGAGGAGATTGAGATTGAGGAGGAGTAGGAGGAAAAGAGGATTGAGGAGGAGGAAGAGGAAAATGAGACGGAAAAGAAGGAATAAGAGAGGGGGAAGAGGAAGAGGAGAGAAAGGAGAGGAGGGAAAGGAGACAGAAGTGGAGGAGGAAGAGTAGGAGGAGGAAGAAGAGGAAAAGGAGACGGAGGAAGAAGAGGAAATGGAGACAGAGAAGGAGGAGGAAGAGAAGGAAAAGGAGAGGAGGAGGAGGAGATGGAAGAGGAGGAGGAGGGGGAGGAAAAAGAAACTGAAGAGGAGGAGGAGGAAAAGGAGACGGAATAGGAGGAGGAAAGGTATATGGAAAAGTAGAAGAAAGAGCCGAAAGAGAAAGGGGAGGAGAAGGAAACGGAGGAGGAGGAGGAGGGAAAGGAGACGGAAGAGGAGGAGGAGGAGGAAAAGGAGACGGAGGAGGAGGAAGAGGAGGCGGGGAAGAAATATAATATTAGATGATGTGTTGCTTTAAGACCACGAGGATTAATATAATTGTGAAGGAAAATAATATTGAGAAAGAGAGAAAGTTATAAATACAATGATGAGTTACCATTATGACCAAGCAAATGACTGATTGAATGTCATGGTGTAATAATTATGTAAGAAATTGAGGATGGAATTATGATGAGAGAGAGAGAGAGAGAGAGAATTAAGAAACAGTGAGAGAATTAAGAAACAGTGAGAGAGAGAGAATTAAGAAATAGTGAGAGAGAGAGAATTAAGAAACAGTGAGAGAATTAAGAAACAGTGAGAGAATTAAGAAAAGTGAGAGAGAGAGAATTAAGAATAGTGAGAGAGAGAGAATTAAGAAACAGTGAGAGAGATAGAGAGAGAGAGGAGAGAGAGAGAGAGAGAGAGAGAAATAATTAAGAAACAGAGAGAGAGAGAATTAAGAAACACAGATAATTAAGAAACTGAGAGAGAGATTTAAGAAACAGATATAATTAAGAAACAGAGAGAGAGAGAGAGAATTAAGAAGCTGAGATAATTAAGAAACAGAGAGAGAGAGAAAGAGAATTAAGAAATAGAGATAATTAAGAAACAGTGGAGAGAGAGAGAGAGAGAGAGAGAGAGAGAGAGAGAGAGAAGGAGAGAGAGAGAAGAAAAAGAGAGAGAGAATTAAGAAACAGTAAGAAAAGATAATTAAGAAACAGAGGAGAGATGAGAGAGAATTAAGAAACAGAGAGAGAGAGAGAAAGAGAGAATTAAGAAATAGAGATAATTAAGAAACAGTGAGTGAAAATTAAGAAACAGAGAGAGAGAGAGAATTAAGAAACTAAGATAATTAAGAAACAGAGAGAGAGAGAGAGAGAGAGAGAGAGAGAGAGAGAGAAGAGAGAGAATTAAGAAACAGTAAGAGAGATAATTAAGAAACAGAGATAGAGAGAGTAAAAGTGAATTAGATATATAAATAACTTAGGTACCAGAAATAGATGTGAAATTGAAGAATATTAAGAAATTACGAAATAGCAATAAAAAAAAGATTACTAGATATGCCTATAAATTTGGTATCAAGCCTAAATCAAAGGAAAAAATTGTGAAATAAGTTAATATTTATTACAAAAGAAGTGCAGATCAAGAAAATACGAAAGTTACAAGTAAAATAGGAGTACAAGTTTAAAGTCAAAATTAAGATTAAAATAAACATTACATTTATGAAATTTAGGAGGATGAAGAAAACTTAAGAAAAAATAGTCAAAGTAAAAAGTTAAGTAGTAAAGTAAAATAGTAAAGTAGCAAAGTAAAATAGTAAAGTAGCAAAGTAAAGTAGTAAAGTAGCAAAGTAAAGTAGTAAAGTAAAATAGTAAAGTAGTAAAGTAAAATAGTAAAGTAGTAAAGTAAAATAGTAAAGTGGTAAAGTAAAATAGTTAAGTAGTAAAGTAAAATAAAGTAGTAAAGTAATATAATAAAGTAGTAAAATAAAATAGTAAAGTGGTAAAGTAAAATAGTAAAGTAGTAAAGTAAAATAGTAAAGTGGTAAAGTAAAATAGTAAAGTAGTAAAGCAAAATAGTAAAGTAGTAAGTAAAATAGTAAAGTAAAATAATAAAATAGTAAAGTAGGAAAGTAAAATAATAAAATCGTAAAGTAGTAAAATAGTAAAGAGTAAAGTAAAATAATAAAATCGTAAAGTAGTAAAATAGTAAAATAATAAAATAGTGAAGTGGTAAAGTAAAAGAGTAAAGTAAAATAATAAAATAGTAAAATAGTAAAGTGGTAAAGTAAAATAATAAGATAGTAAAGTAAAATAGTTAGTATGAAGAAGTGAAGATCAAGAAAAGAGGAAAAATAAAATAAAAAATAAGATCAAGCTACTGTTATGAAATGTAGGAAGAGGAAGAATAGAAGAAAACTATAAGGAAGTAATGATGAAAATACAAGGATTGATGATATGGAGGAAGGAAATGAAGGGAGAATAATAATAATAATAACAGATAATATTACAGATTATTTTACATTTGGAGGAAGGTAAATAAGTGTGTGGGAATAGTTATGAAATCTTAGGAGAATAAACAAGGTTGCCCGTTCATCTATAGCTGGGGGGGGGTTCAATTTTTTCGCTATTTTTTTTCTTCTTCTATTGTTTCACTTTTTTCTTTTTCTTTTTTTTCACTTTTTTTCCTTTTTTCCATTTTTTCATTTTTTTTCTTCTATTTTTTCGCTATTATTAATTTTTTTTTCTTCTATTTTTTCACTATTATTAATTTTTTTTTCTTTCTATTTTTTCACTTAAATTTTTTTTCTTCTATTTTTTCACTATTTTTATTTTATTTTCTATTTTTCACTATTATTTTTTTCTTCTATTATTCTTTTTTTTTTCTTCAATTTTTTCACTATTATTAATTTTTTTTTTCTTCTATTTTTTCACTTTTTTTAATTTAATTTTTCTATTTTTTCACTATTTTTATTTTATTTTCTATTTTTTCACTATTATTTTTTTCTTCTATTTTTTCACTATTATTTTTTTCTTCTATTTTTTTCACTATTTTTTTTTTTTTTTTCTTTCTTTTTTTTTCACTATTATTTTTTTCCCTTTTTTTTTTCACTATTATTTTTTTTTTTTTTTCTTTTTTTTTATATTTTTTTTCATTACTATTATTTTATTATTATTATTAGTTTTTATATCCCTTGTATGTTTTTGTTTGTTTGCTTCTATGTTAAAATGTAATAGATGTAAATAAAGTCAAGCAAAAAAAGTAGTCAAGTAGAAAAAGTAAGTGTCGAAATATCAGGAAAATCTGTTCAATAATTGTGTTTGGAAATAAAGGGAGAAATTTTTTTTTTTTCTTTTTTTCCGTGTGTGTGTGTAACCTTTTGACCACCTCCACTACCACTTATATTACTACTACTACTACTACTACTACTAATACTACTACTACTACTACTACTACTACTACTTTAACCACTAAATACCTTCTCCACACACTACTACTACTAACCCCTACTACTTTTCCCTCTCAATCACTACTACCCCAACTACAATTATTACTACCAACTACTCATCACACTACTATACTTCCTCTATTTTTAAACTACATTTCTACCCCTCACTACTACTTCTACACCACTTTNTATAGAAACCTGTGACCTAAAACTAAGAGCTGAGCTGAAACCTGTGAACCTAAACTAAGAGTGAGCTGTAGTAATAAGTGTTTTTTTTTGTGTGTGTAAAAATTTATCAGTGTTCAAAATATGGTAACCTATATTAAGTCACACTTTTTCCTTTAAAAAAAGAAAACTGTTTTCTAAAAGTTGTAAATAACCCCGGTGATCATGGTGGTAGCAATGGCAATGATCACACTTTTCACTTGGTGCTTTGTAGGAACACGGATAACTCCTGTGCACTACACACTACCGCCCTTTACATTTGAATTCTAAAAGTGCTGCTAAGATTGCAATCCTATTGTTTTTTATGCCATGTAAATTTTGAAAGAATATCCACCTTTTGCAGAACTATATATCACAATTTTATATTCACTATTTAGAATGGAAGTCTGTGATTGAAACTTTTAGATCTTTTATGGAAAAAGCAGTGTAAACAAATTACAGCAAACAACCATTTCAGACATTAATGTAACCTTACAACTGTTATACGATTGCCTGTTTAATCAGTTCTTCACTTTAAAATGTACATCCAATGCAATGCTCCACATAATAAGGCTTGATAGTTTGATAGCTTTTTGGTGCTGTGACTTGAATGAATGACTGTAGTTGGTAACAGTTCGAACTTCGAGGTTGTGGGGAAAGCAAGAGACTTGCCGTCCTCAGCCACATTGGTGACACAAGCTACAAAGTTGATCAAGTAGATAGGAAAATAACTTAATGAAGGAAAAGTTCTAACTTGCAAAATAGGGCTACAGTAACATGCATTAATACAGGTAGCAGAAATTTTCTACATTAGAAAGGCTTAGTGGCACAGATATGGTGAAGTCAGCAAGTTTCTGCTCCGTCACTTAGATGAGAGATAGAATGGCTGTGGAGGCAACAACAATGACCGTAATGGATACTCTCACACTTTTTTTTTCCATCTGATAAGACTAATGTACATAGATATTTTTATTTAATGTGAATGGTGCTTTGGAAAAATCTTTTTAAAACTGTAGAAAAAAGTAGTTCTTCCTTTAAGGTTTTTTCTTGTGGTCTGGTGGGCTCTGTTTGTGTTTTACTGTTCGGGTGTCAACTGCTGCCACTGTCTGTGGATACTTTTATTTTGTTAATTAATCATAATTTTCAAAAAATTGATTCCCTTTTTCCTCATTATGTCAGCAGGTGCTAAAACTTGAATGTGAATGTGAAAAAATGTCAGGATGAATATTATTTTTGTTGATTATTAAAATATTTTTCCAACCTATTTTGTCAGTCAAGAATATTCTTAACAAGTCAATACGTCTGACCAAGCAACTGAATAAAAAACATATGAGACAAATCAGCATATATATTTTATATAGAATATAAAGTTGCATCTATAACACTATTTATTTATTTGCATTCATCTGTAAATTATTTACAAGTGTTAGGTAGAGAAACTAAGTTTGCATTTTCATTGGTAACTGAACTTGTTTTAAAAAATTATTAGTATGCAAAATTGGTGGTTTATCAATTATGTACTGAGTACAACACTGAGTGCAAAATTTTTTGAATTTCATAACTATGAAAGCTGTTATAAATTGAGGCCTTCATTCATGCCTCAGTAGGTCCTCTCTCTTCTCTTTCTCTCTCTTCTCTCTCTCTCTCTCTCTCTGTGAATGTCTATAGATAGACAAAAGGTGATTAAGACAAGATAATTGATGAGCAAAATAGGAAGACACCCACCATCATGCACAGGAAATGAAGGTAATATGACTATATATTAGTACTGTACTCTGCGTATGTCCTCCAACCAGGTAAGTTTGCATTGTCTAGCAATTTACACGCACACCGAGGGAAAGATGTAAAGAAGATAGAAAGAATACAGAGAGCAAACACAGAGATTGTTCCCAGCCTGTCAAACCTGACTTATGATGACAAAATGAAAAAAATTGGGGTTGCCATCATTGGAAGAAAGAAGAAAAAGAGGAGACTAGATAGAAAATGTATAGAGAGCTATGTGGGGAAATTTGGAGATAAATGACAAAGAGGACATGTATGTACGGGACATAGGAGCCACCCAAAACGTCATACAAAGAAATCAAGAAGACAAGGTGCTTGAAGGACATCAAGAAGTACAGTTTTCCCTATCGCTGCATGATATGTGAATAGGGCCCGGACAATAAAAATTATAGATGCCAAAAGTATTAATGTTTTTAAAGCTAAGATTGACCAATTGAGCCAAGGAAACGGGACCCCAATAGTGAAACTCATTTCCCGTTATACCAATTAGGTCAATACACACACACCTAGCTCAAGAACGCGGCAATGGCAGGACGCTGGAGATTGGCTCTCTTCTGAAAAGTCCACGTCATCTGTGGAAAGGATTATTTACCTGTTGTGTTGGTAGGAAAGGGTATATGAGTACAATATAGAAAACCAAGTTTGTTAAGGGTTCTAAAAGTAAGGAAATTTTAGTAAAGATGCAGCTGACAAAAGAAAATGTTTAATTATAACATAAATTAAAGGAGACATCCATGCCAGTAAGAATAGAGAGAGAGGTTAACTTGCGGTGGTTAGGGAATTGTGTCAACCATATTTGAGGAAAAATGTAAAAGCCCAAAATGAAATTGAAGAAATTTATCAACTGAAAGTGGAGAAGAAGGTGGAGAAATTTGCTGATGAAGGTGTAATTTTTGACCCCAGGTTCCCACTAAATGAATTAATGAAAAAGACTTGGAAACTTGCCGGAAAGAAAAGTTCAAAGTAGTATGGTTGAGAAGGGTTTACTAACGAGGAGGAGGGAAAAAGATCAGGGACTAGTGCAAGAGGCCAAGGAACAAAACGAACAGAGAACAGAAGAGGAGAAGGCAAAGTTCTACTGGCGAGTGATGGACATGAGTATCAAGAAATGGTATCGGCGGGGGGAAGGAGTAAAGGGGGAATAGTTTGGCAAACTGCGGAAAGTCTTAAAAAGTATATGCCAATGTTGACAGGTTGAGATCACCCAAGTTTAGAGATAAGTGACTTCATGAGGAACGAGAAACCAGATGTGTTGTGCTTGGTGGAGACGAAATTGAGTAAGGAGGTAGAACCCACAATTGGGAGATGGTAATTATAACCTGGGGAAAGAAGAGACCAGCCCAATAAAGAAAGGGTTATGATTGCAGTCAAAAAGGATTGAAGTATCTAAAGTGGAGATGGGAGAAGGAAAAGCAGAATTGATTAAAATAAGCTTAGAAAACTAGTAAAGGATGAAAAAGAGATATTGCCTTGCATACGTTCCACCAAAAACTAGAGCATGGAGATTGATTGATTTAATGCCAAAAAAGGGGAAATGTGCCAGACCACCCAGAGGTCATAATGGCACTATGGTAAAGCAAAAAAAAAGGGTTTGGGGGTTATAGAAGTAATGGGGGAGGCGGTAGCGGAGTGGTTAGCGTCTCCGGCTGGCGTTCTCGGTAACCCGAGTTTCGATCCCCGAAGGGAAAAAATAAACCTTTCTGGGACCGTCGAGTGGCCTAAGAACACCCACATGGCCCTGCCAATCAACTCTACCTTCGATTGCGAGTGCATTGGAGGAACAGGGGGGTGGCATGAGCCTCTAATCACAGGCGTCACTATAAGAATCCGGCCCGCGCCACCACGGGCGAGGACCAAAACCCTCAGAGCCCTCAAGTGAACCTCCAGAGCCTACCATTCCCAGCCCCGGGTCCCACTGCCTACAGGCGCTATAGGCACAGATGTTTAAAAAAAAAAAAAAAAAAAAGAGTGAAACGGTGAGGATGGGAAAAAGGAACGGATTGTTCAGCAGGATAGTTAGATTACCAGTAAATGAAGGATGTGTATTTGTTGGAGGAAGGAGATTAAATTTCTCAGGGAGAAGTGGAGAAGTAGATCATGGAGAGGTTGATGAATATCAAAAAATGTTGAACGACACACCGGACAACTGGGAAACTAATGGAGAAAAGTGCTAACTTTAATTTGAAAGGGTGACTTTTAACTGTAAGGAGGAGGATTGCTCTGCAGAAGGAAGTCATGACTCATGGGTAACAAGCTACTTTTCTTAGGAATGAATAAAGTGATGACCCAATGGGTTGACCAAGAGACAAGATTCCAAGGAGAGGACAACCACCGTAAGACTGGATCTGCTGTTTCACAAAGGAGACTGCCATTATTAATAACTTGGAATACTTGTGTCCATTTGGAAAGAGTGACCATGTGGTACTAGAGTTTGAAATAACAGAGGATATTGTGGAAAACAAAGGATGAGAGATATAGCAAGGGGAAAATACAAATTACGTATATAAAAGCCAACTTTGAGGGATTACAGAAGTTATTTACTGAATGTAATTGGAGGCCTTTCAACGAGGCCAAAAATATGGAAGAAAAGTGGGGCTTTTCTTGGAAATGTATAATATTGCTGTTGATAAGAATGTTCCAAGGATAACAGGGAAGGGAAACGCCAAGAACGACTGTTTTAATAGAAGATGTGAAGTGTAATGTGTAAGAATCCGCAGAGACGAAGAGAGGAATTATGAAAGAGGCATAATAGAAAAAATACAAGAACGAACCAAAATAGTTTTATAGGTTTAGCAATGGAATTTAAAGCAAAAAGACGGGATCAAATAAGCTAAAAGTGAAAGGGACAGTCTGCGAAGAACCAGTAGCACACGTCAAAGTCAAGAACGAATGTTTCCAAAAAGTTTTCAATGAAGAAAAGGAATTCCTGGAAGGAGAGGGTAGAAGAAATAACACAGTAGTAAGTGATATAGAAGTGGGAAAGCAGGAAATTATTGGAAGCCCAAGATGTAAATAAAGCTCCAGGTCCAGATGGAGTTTCAAACTGGATTTTGAAGGAATGTAGGGAGCAACTGGTGGATAAAGTACACAGTCTAGTAACATGTTCCCTAGATGAGGGTAAAGTACCCCAAGCATGGAAAGGAGCATCAATTGTCCCCATATATAAAGGGGGAGAAGCAAGGAGGAACTGCTGAATTACAGACCGGTCTCCTTGACTAGTGTAATAGGAAAGCATTGTGAGAAGATAGTAAGGGACTAAGTATCTTGAGAAAATGAGTATCATATCAGACAGACAATTTGGATTCAGAGCTGGGGAGTTCCTGTACAGCAAACCTGCAAAGCTTCTACTCAAGGGTGATGACATAGTACAAGAAAGAGATGGATGGGTGGATTGTGCTTACTTGGATCTGAAATCATTTAACAAGGTACCCCACCCTTTCCCAACCCAGGGTCGCCAAGCCCTCAAAATATCAAACATGTCAAATTCCCGATTCAGAGATGTTTTCAGCAAACAGTACAGTATACTCTCGCTGTATTGGATTATAATTGGTGCAAAACCTAGTCCGAAAAAAAATACAAGATGTGGAAATTTATGTCACATACATATTTAATTTGAGGTCTTACCTATACAAAACCCATCGTCTATCTCATCCCGACACAATACCCCAACTAGTCAACTAACTAGGATACTTATCGGTGGATAGTAGGGTTAGAATTGGCTGTAGGTTTTGATTAATACTGCAATGTCTTGTTATCCGAAGTGGTCGCCGTGATCGAGGCCGCCCGTGAAGGGCGAAGGTGGAGTTTATTGTTATGGGCGTCAAGGAGGTTTTCACACCAAGTTATCCACGACGCGGCGAATATAATCAGTGTCGTATTTAACACGTCCTTTGATTTACACTTATATGTACAAAATGAATGTACACACACAAACCTCGATTTCCCGGACCTCGATTTCCCAGATATCGGATTTGCCGGACAAAATCCGAGGTCCGGGAATATGTCAGAGTCCTGGACAATTTTTTTTTTTTTTTTTTTCTTTTTTTTTTCCCACGTTGAAATGCCTGGTCCTGTTCGTAAATTGACAAAGTTGTCCGGCGGTCCGAGCGTCTCCTGTCACCCCTGGTCAGTGTCCGCGCTTCCCGCCAGGTGGCAGCATGCTCAGCGGTCGCATTGTTTACATTTGGGCACACAACACTCACTGTTCACCTGCACCGCCTCCATCAGTCCCCTGACTCACACTGCCCCTGGTGCAGGAACATCTCTGAGGCTATTGAACACTTTCTGCTGCCTCCCGCCAGGTGGCAGCATGCTCAGCGGTCGTGTTGTTTACATTTGGGCACACGACCACCCACGGTTCACCTGCACACCCTCTGTTAGTCCCCTGACCCCCACTGCCCCTGATGCAGGAACGTCTCTTGAGACTATTGAACACTTTTTGCTGCCTCCCGCCAGGTGGCAGCATGCTCAGTGGTCGTATTGTTTACATTTGGGCACACGACACTCACGGTTCACCTGCACACCCTCCGTTAGTCCCCTGACCCCCACTGCCCCTGGTGCAGGAACGTCTCTTGAGACTATTGAACACTTTCTGCTGCCTCCCGCCAGGTGGCAGCATGCTCAGCGGACGTAAAAGTCCGCGGCGGGGTAGTTGATATTGGTGGTTGCCGGACAGTAAATACTAGAGTAGGATAAACGTCCGGGGGTGGGTAATGTGGGTTTTTTTTAATTCTATTCTCTTACTGTCTTCTTTATAGGGACTGGCAACTAAGCGGACTTTGTGTTACCCATTTTTGTTGTGCCCTTGGCCAGTTCTTTGTGACGGAAAAAAAAAAAAAAAAAAATGGCATCGGACTGTTGCGTTTCCCGGACTTTTGCGGTTCCCGGACCAGTGCTCCCCCCTATTAGTCCGGAAAATCGAGGTTTGCGTGTATGTACAAATCTCTTCATTATAATCAGAGAAGAGATGTTAATCCCGTGAGGGCTGGAATGAAACTTATATATACCAGCACGTATACATTTAATAAGAGATGTTAACTCGATAGAGGCTGGAAGTGTACTAAAATCTGATCCAGCGGCGGCGACCGGCTGCACAAATCCCACCTACGTACTTGTCAAATCGTCAGTGGCGAGAATCTAATGGGCGGCAGCCAATGTCCGCGCTTCAAACCAAGGTGCTAATTATTTAAGGTGCAAATGGTTAATACCGCTGGGAAAGTTAATTTATAATAGCCCAGTAATTACCATTTACTTAAATTACCTTAAATAATACCCATTACCATTATAATTATATATATATATACAGGAGAACCTCGTTTAACCGGCATTTAAAACAACGGCAGCCTCAAAACAACGGCACTAATCGACCAGGCTTTTTTTTTTTTTTTTTTTTTTTTTTTTTTCCCACTGATAAACTCTGGAACTCTCTTCCTGTTTCTGTTTTTCCACTTTCCTATGACTTACATATTTTCAAAAGAAGAGTAACAAGACACCTCCCGAACTAAAATTGGCTCACCCCACTTTTTAATTTTATTCTCTTACTGTCTTCTTTATAGGGACTGGCAACTAAGCGGCCTTTGTGTTACCCATTTTTGTTGTGCCCTTGGCCAGTTCCTTGTGATGGGGGAAAAAAAAAAAAAAAAAAAAAAAAAAAAAAAAAAAAAAAAAAAAAAGGGGATTTTTGGGGATTCCATAAGAGTAACTCTCAAAACAACGGCAAAATGAGTTATCCGGCATGCGCTCCCCCCCCGCGGGTGCCGGATAAACGAGGTTCTCCTGTACATCCCTACGCACCCCCTATGATGAGCAGGCAATACGTCCCTCACAAGGGGGGGGGGGGGGGGGGGGGGGGAACAAACCACCTCTGCCAAATATTGAGAGGGTGGTTGGTGGATAATTTCCACAACTGGAGACCGGCGAAAACTGAAGTTCCGCTTCATGTGACATCACCCCAGGCCACATAGCGCCAGAACATTTTAATAGAGGTTTCGGCACTTTGGTCTTTGACTATTCTGAAATTTATAGCCCTGATAGAGGTACAAGTGAATATGCTGACATATACAGGGAGGTCCCGAAGATACGAGCAGTTAGGTTCCACCTGGCATACTCGTAAAGTGAAATCTCGTATAACGAAACACATAACTAATGGTAAAATATAGGTTTGGTTCCAGGACCCCATCAATTAAAAAAAAGAAAAAAAAAAGAAAAGAAAAAAAAAAGACATGTTTTTCAAGCTAAAATAAACTATAGCAAACACAACAAACTCTCAAATATAGGGCTCGATATACCACACCACCGCACCACCACACCACCACATAAAACACAGTGAATTAAGAGTGTGACAGCCACAGTAGGACAGAGCACAAAAAAATCACAATAAGCACATCAAGTAAACCAGCAAATCACTAAAATTGACTCCCAAGGCACAATACATACAAGCAACAAAGACGTTGTATGTACTCTTGGGGACGCCGCGTGATAAACTAGACTCGAGAGGGTACGGTAGGTAAGGGACAAGGGAGGGGTGCGCAGACCTCTTCCACTGCCCACAAACTCGTCTCTGCGCATCTGAATCATTGTACTTCGTCCAGCTGGGGGGAAGCCACGAAGCACTTTATCACCTTTTTTTGGTAGGAAGTCCAACGTCGGTCATAACAGGATCCCACAGTGCGGAAAAGTTGTAGGTTTGGTCGTAAACGTGCACACTGGCCAACGACTGCTCGAGACTGGTATTAGCAGAGGTAGGGAGTCTCCAGGCTTGCTTATTATTGCTTGGTATGCTATGCAACATCATTTCTCTAGGTGAATGTAGACATATGATTGCATTTGGATGGATATTAGTCATATATATGAGTAAAGAGATGAAATACAAGCAAGGGTCTCATCCACGTCTGGCAGCGCAGCCTTCGGCAGCAGCAGCAGCAGCAGCAGCAGCATGAAGCCCGTGAGGTGGATATCAACACCAAGGGAGATAGATGTCTTTGGTGATATTTAGTAGGGGTGCGAGAACCCTTTGAGGAATCCTATGATCCCTGGTGATATCCTATGGTGCTATCACAAGCGTGGGAGCTGACCTGACTTTTTCAGGAAGGCACAGGTGAGGCGGATGACGGCGGGTTTTGACTCAAAAACTTTTGAGAGGCGGCGGGCGCCACCTCTGCCACAGTAGGTTTGGGCAGGCTTAAACGTCTTATTACTCGTTATTATACAACTTAGTGATTATGGTGAGATGTTATATACACGTGTCATTATCTAAATCAATGTAGCACCGTGTGTCACCATAAATAAGGGTGATTTAAAGATGTTATGATAAGACTGGCGGGGCAGGGAGTGACGGAGAAATTCTTGCCGCGGGGCCGCCCCATAACAAATATTCACTATTTTAACCCACATACACACCTTCTACCACCAAAACACTAGCAACACAGGCTCCTTACTTATATATTTTACTATCTGATACATTAAAACTCCTTAAAACGCAAGCATTCCAAATAAAACGATAATTAGTTTTAGATGACGGGGACAGAAGGCGGAGAGAGGCAGTCTGGCATGCCATTCTTGCCCGGAAATATGTCTCGCTGGCTTATCGTACAACCTTAGGTAAAATGATATAGTCAGTAAATGACTTTTATAGTTTTAGTAAATAACTTGTAATTTACTTTAGTAAATAACTTGGTCATTTTACTCACCCCAGTTTAAATGTCGTAGCATTGGATTTTCGATCTCGTATATGAAAATAGCCCCAAATTTTAAACACATCTCGTATCATGGGATTCTCGTATATCGAAGCTCGTCTAACGGGACCTCCCTGTACTTGATCGGGGGAAAGAGTTATCTCCTGATGTTATAATATCCCCAGTATATCCTTCCCTTTGACCTCAATTGTTTTAGGATCTCTCCATCAGCGAGAAGTTCAGAGGGACCTAGATAGGAGACTAGTCTACCTTCAGATCTATTAAATTTAATGAAAGATTTGAGGTAATATTTGACTGCCGGTCTACATGATGTATCCAAAATTGACACCTGATATTGGCTAATTTTGTAGCCATTCCGCATGTAATGATTTTCCTATGATATTCTTCCACCAACAGTTTATTTAAGATGATGGCTTTTGGGGAATTTAGTATGGGAGGGGCAGGTGGTATTTGGAAGATCAGCTTTAAAATTTTCCTCGACACCTAATTATGCCCTCATGATCTAGGTACAGACTTAATAATTTGGTAAAATTTGTTCCTTTATGGGGCTGGCTGAGACCAAGAGCTGATATTCCTCAGGAAATACCTCTTTTGTATTGTTCTGATCCAAAAATTCAAAGGATCAGAGCTATCCCTTTTAATGGATTGGAGACTAAATCAGTAGTTTTAATTAGATTTGCTCAATAAGGAAACCTTTCTATGTCTATCACAGGATCTGGGATTAATTCAGGTTCTCATTTTTATATCTACAGATATGTCTGGCTGAGTAGAAACCTGTTTAGGATTTTTATTACACTTTTCAACCAGGTAGGGCTTTAAACCATAATCCTGTGTCATTTTGAGGTAATTATTTCCTCGCGACACTTATTATTAGGATTTTCATTATTGGCGATATATTGATTATGAACTGGAATATCACTTTCCTCTACTACCTCACTAATTGGTGTGGGCAAGAAATGGTTCCAATTTTGGTAATTAGTAGGGGCTGGGGCATGACTAGAATACTCTTTCTCTTGTTCGGCATGGTGAGTATGTGGGATGGGTCCCTTTATTACCTTACCACCAGCAATGGTGAACATTATGTTATGTTAGACGTTATGTATTTTGATGACCTTTTTTAGGTAACGCCCAAAAGCGCCTTTTTATATTTAATTGGAAGGGACCATAAACGTCTTCGAAAGGTATTACTAACTAGTTTAACACCATTATCCCTCAGCATTTCAACTGTGTCTTTTAGTCCATTAACAGTTAAACTAATACCAATATTATTAACTGCTACAGCAGCTACCCTACTTTTTATATCTTCCAAATTTGGGGACTAAGGTTGAACTATGTCAAAGGTTTGAGCCTCTGTATTGGCGAGAAAACCTGATATGGCTAAATTCACTTTATTAATTATGGGTAGTTTTAACAATTCAACTATCTCCCTACTTATGAAGGATCTTTGTGTTCCAAATGTCAAACATTGTCTTTACTATGACGCATTACCATTGGGCTCACTTTCAATTCGGCAGTAGGAACAGCTGCTGAACTATTCTTATTAATGACTGCCATTTTAACTACTGTAGGGTCCGAGTTAATATCACTGTTAGGACAAAGTGCGATGTTAGTATAGATTGTTTACATTTCCTACAAGATCATAGAGGAAAAAATGAAACATGTTTTTTTTAACTTGCTCGTGTTTTACTTCTTTTCACACATGCATAAGAAGAGTTCCTGTGAAATTAGATGAAATTCGGAGAATATTTAGGGGTCGGGGCAAATGAACAATTCAAAAACAAAGAAAAAACTCAAAACATCCCACATTTTAGAAAGAAACTTATAAGGAAACCAAAACAGACAGTTTTCATTTTTTCCCATTCAGAAAGCCTTCTTTTGAAGGTCCTCCTTCTTTCCCGCCCCACAATTTTCGATGGTGGTGGACAAAACTGGAGGAGATACTTCTCCTGTGCGGCCGACTTCGTGGACCCCAGGTAGCGCTGGACTAGGGCGATGCCCCGCTCCGCGGCATCGTTGACCACTCGGAACCCAAGTGCCCGTTTCCGAACGTCCTTGAATCGGTCATCCTCCTCCCACAATGCCGGTCCCTTTGCCAGGAAGCCCTCGTCCGCGTCGAGTTTCTGAAAGAAGGACCGTGTCTTCGAAATTTACGAAGGACGAGATGGAGGAAGACATCGTCTCTTTTTTTCCCTCCAATCGCTTGAGTCTTTCTTCGAGGCGGGCTTGTCCAATGCCTTGACCATCTGCTTCTTCTCCTCCACATCAATTCTTGAGTCGAATAAGGCCAGTCCCGCGTTTTCCCCGGAAACGTACCACAGGGGGCGTCGCAGGGCTTGTTCTGCTGGGCCTTGGCAACGGTTTGGTCAGGGTATGTATTTAGGATCTCGAGGAAGAGCACGTCGTTCAACGGAGCTTTCACAGAGATCGGTGCCTCATGCCATTGCTTGCAGTACACCAGAGCAACGAGAGGGCCACTCGTTCCACTCTGGCCTTCTCTCGACCAGTCAGCGACAGCTGGGGTTTCAGCATCTGAAGCTTGAGGCAGTAGATGGCCTTGGCCATCCACCGGGCTTGATGGAAAAGCTCCAGGACGGCGGAATGGTTTGGCTGGACCTTCACCACCGAGGAACAGGTAGGAAGACGGAGAAGTTCTTCATATCCTCCCTGGGATGGTTCTTCGACATCAAGCCTCCTTCAGGAAGGCCAATGCGTCGTCCTTCAGTTGCTGGCAGTGTCATTGGTGGCGAAGAACTCTACGAGGTCCTCCGATGTTTCCACCGTCTCTCTCTGCGAGGAATCCCCGAAGGACCATCGATCACGGAGTCGTTTGAAGATTCCAATGTCAGGACCAGAGGAAGAGCCCAGGCTGACTTCGAAGACATCCTTGAGGATCACCTCTTGACATGATGGTGGCAGGCCAACCAAAGCAAGCTTCGTCCGAGTTCTTGCTCAATCCCAATGCAAGCACCTTGCACCATGCCAGTGTTCGAAACCGTGGTGTCGAAACAGAAGGCGATGATCTTGTCCCTGACGCCCACTTCGTCCACCTCCTTCATTCAAGACCACTGCAGCCATGTTTCTGCCAGTCGAATCCGAGCTTGCCAGGACCCCAAGAAGGAACTCGGCGTCATCTTCCCCTGTGAGGAAGGACGGCGATGCGGTCCCCCCGTATCGCCAGAGGGGGACGGGAGGAGTTTTCCGTCCCAAAGCAGGGCCAACCTCTCAGGTATCTCCTGGTTCCGCAGTTCCACGATCTTCTCGGCGGCTTGCTCTCTCCCCGCAATTCGTGCTCGATGGACGTGCTTCTTCGAGACCGCCATACTCCCAATGTCCATTCCAAGAACTTGAGCGGTAGCTGCGAACGTTGACGGTGTTGCCGCACCGACAACTTCTCTCGATCCCAAGTTGAAATGAGGTTAAGATCCTTCACGGAGATCGATGGCGACTGTTGAGTTTTTTCCCCTGCTTCGGGATCCACGAGCCGGTGATGACGTCGTCGACACAGGACTGCTGTTGCTGCTACTGATTTGGCTTGGGATTTTCGGCCCTTTCAGTCAGCCTGGCAATGTCGCGTCTTCACGTTCCCGGAGCCGCTTGAGTCGAGTTCCGCGCTCGACCTGTTCTCCACCTTCTTCGCTGTCACGAGGTCAATTCCAGCCCTGGATGATTCCCCTCTGTCTTCTCTCTGACTCCGTAGGAACTCCTTGTCCCGTCCTTCACGTCTACCCGTTGGAGAGAGGAGTGTGCGAGGTCGAGATTTCTTGGAGGGCTCCTTTGAAAATCTCCTCATCCATACGATGTTTCGGCCTGTCTTTGTTCTTGTTCTTCTTGAGGTCATTTTACGCCTTTACCAGCTTTGACACTTCGTGCCGGCGAGTATTACTGTAGTTTTTCGGAATCCCGGCACGCGACCAGAAGGGAGAACCTCCTCCACCACCCCCTTCCTGCTCCCGCTCGCCGTCTTCCCCAAACTCGGTGGTGGTGGTAGTAGCGGAGGAGGACCGCTCCTTCGATGGTAGCCGGGCTCCGGGGATTTCATCAATTGGAGCCCTTTTCGATCAGCCAAAAATTACTAGCAGGCTCTTGTTGCCATGTTGATAACCTGAGGGAGAAAAAAAGTGGAAATTTAGAAAAATCCTGAAATTCGAGTCACGTCACCTAAATGTTCACTTTGTCGGGACCCCTCAAATATTATCAATTCGCCCAAATTTCAACGCAATTTCTGTTTTAAATATGAGGAAACCGGAATAAACACACGAGCGTGCAACATTTCAAACTTTTGCATTTTGGGACACCCTAGCTTATAGGGCATGCATTTGAAGCATGTTTACCACGGAGGGCAGGTTAAAGGGAATTACCAAGGGCTCATTAACCTTTCAACTCTCGTGTAACAATCTGAATAGATATTACATGAGGAGGGTGGATGTTTCCTTTCCCCCTAACATAAGACACAATTTTATTTTTCGTACTTCATTAGAAGTAGCACTGGAATTTAAAAATTGTATCTATTTTTGAGTAGGTCTAAGGGTTTAATGGTAGGCTGAGAAGTTTGAATTTAAATTTCAGGGAGTTTGATTTGCAAACTTTAACAGGTGCAGGATAAATACCCACTAACGAGGGGTCTTTAAACTCTAAGGGTGGCTGATATAGCTGATTACCCTTTAAATGTAACAAACTTGATCTTCCCCGTGGGGGGGCTCCTGCTCAATACCTTGCAAATTTTGGGTTAAAGAATCTTTAGCTGTTGATGGAATATGAGCACACTCCAGTAATCCCTCATATTCAATTGCTTTATCGAGATATCTTTGACACTGTTGTTCATAATTGATCGTACATTGGTGAATAATTTCTTTATCCCCAGCTTGTCTTAATTGAACTTCATATTGGAAGTAAACTGCCTCATATTTATTCCATTGTTCATTTAACAATGGTAGACCTGTCTTTAAATTAATATAATCAATAGGAATTGCCTTAATTGCATCCTCACACTTATTATATATTTGTGTGAGCATTGCTAATTTAGCTGATAATGAATGCTTAGCTAACTTCGCCATGATTTAGTTAATAGCTAAGTCAAATAAAATATTAAATGCAAGTCACTAAAAATAATTGCTACCGTAGTTGATAATTAATTATTATATCCTAAGTGCTGGTAGTGCCTGCTCGGCTTTACAAGACGCGTAGCAAGGCGTATATAATTTCAACCACCACAACTAACTACGTGACTACAGGCTGATGTTATCTACTACCTGGCGTATGGTAGTTGACCGGCTGTTGAATCGTTCCTAACGGCGCGAAACACCTCACCTCCGCTCTCATAACCAGCAATTGTGGTAGGCTCATAATTATGCCTCACAATCGACCACTTTGAATCACATGTACACCAATATTCCTCACTCGGGGCACCAATGTGGAAATTTATGTCACATACATATATTTAATTTGAGTTCTTACCTATACAAAACCCATCGTCTATCTCATCCCAACACAATACCCCAACTAGTCAACTAACTAGGATACTTATCAGTGAATAGTAGGGTTAGAATTGGCTGTAGGTTTTGATTAATACTGCAATGTCTTGTTATCCGAAGTGGTCGCCGTGATCGAGGCCGCCCGTGAAGGGCGAAGGTGGAGTTATTGTTATGGGCGTCAAGGAGGTTTTCACACCAAGTTATCCACGACGCGGCGAATATAATCAGTGTCGTATTTAACACGTCCTTTGATTTAACACTTATATGTACAAAATGAACGCATGTACAAATCTCTTCATTATAATCAGAGAAGAGATGTTAATCCCGTGAGGGCTGTAATGAAACTTATATATACCAGCACGTATACATTTAATAAGAGATGTTAACTCGATAGAGGCTGGAAGTGTACTAAAATCTGATCCAGCGGCGGCGACCGGCTGCACAAATCCCACCTACGTACTTGTCAAATCGTCAGTGGCGAGAATCTAATGGGCGGCTGCCAATGTCCGCGCTTCAAACCAAGGTGCTAATTATTTAAGGTGCAAATGGTTAATACCGCTGGGAAAGTTAATTTATAATAGCCCAGTAATTACCATTTACTTAAATTACCTTAAATAATACCCATTACCATTATAATTATATATATATACATCCCTACGCACCCCCTATGATGAGCAGACAATACGTCCCTCACAAGGGGGGGGGGGGAACAAACCACCACTCTGCCAAATATTGAGAGGGTGGTTGGTGGATTATTTCCACACAAGATATATTATAAATAATATAGTCTGCGCGGATAATCAATCACTGCGCGCCTCCGAAAAGGGAACGTTTACCAGAGGTGGGCATTCCGCAATTTTAGTCCGCAATTCCGCAATTCGCAACTTGCGGAATGGGTAATTCGGTTGTGGAATTGCGCAATTGCGGATAATTGAAAAAATTGCGGAATTGCGGGTTGCAGACTGCCAAAATTTTGAAACGCAATCGCAATAATTGTGACGGTCACCACCTTCAAAGTGCCCGCGTGAACATAAGTTCCCGCCAAATATGGTGGAGACGACACTGCCAAGTGTAGCGCAGTCAGTGCGTGCTGGGACTTGGGATTGAGAGGGTGGACGCTGGCCGTGTGTGTGATTTATCCTACATATACTGTTGTTGTGTTAGTGAAGTGCAGTAAATATTTTGTCCATAAGTGCAATCTTAGTAACCACTAACCAGTGGTTAGTGGTTACTAAGATTGCACAAATTAGACAATAGACACTGGTTAGCGGTTAGTAACCACTAACCAGTGTCTATTGTCTAATTTGTAATTTCAGTAATTTCAAATTTGTCTTATATTTTGCAGATTGTGCTCATATAATTAGCGTTTAGTAAGCCTATTTTTGCTTCTGAAAAATAGCAAATTTAACCAGAATGGACAGGTTTTTGTCGCTATCTCTGTCGCCTAGGAGTAGGAGTGTGAGTGTGAATACTGATAGTGTTAGAAGTGGGGATTGTGTCGGAAGTGACTTGGAGGCTCAGGATGATCTCCCCAGCACTCAGCCCCTCAGCCAGAGCACTGAGAGTGAGAGCAGTCAGGGCCAGGAAACAGGTGGAGAGAAGGAGAAGCTTCCAGCTAACTTGAGTCACTTGGACAAGTAAGTTATTCCTTATCTATTTAGTATTTAGTAAATTTAATTTACTAGTTATAAAGGCTGAATAAAAGGCAATATATATCCAATACAGGGAGGTCCCGAAGATACGAGCAGTTAGGTTCCACCTGGCATACTCGTAAAGCGAAATCTCGTATAACGAAACACATAACTAACGGTAAAATATAGGTTTGGTTCCAGGACCCCATCAATTAAAAAAAAAAAAAAACAAAAAAAAAAAAACATGTTTTTCAAGCTAAAATAAACTATAGCAAACACAACAAACACACAGCGTCTATATTACCCACACTATACTACCTATTCTGTAGAAAAAGCATTCTGAAAGAGAAAATAGCACACAAAATAACATAACTGCACATTAATTAAACATAAAACATGCATAACAAGCAAAAAAGACGTTGTAATGTATGGGACGCCGCGTGATACAAGAGAAGGTAGTGTAGCGGTCCCAAGATTGGGACCCCACACCTGCTAAATACCCCTAAAGGTCAGGCCGCGCCATATGCTTAATTACCCTTCAGGTCACAGCTTGCTAGGGGTGACCTGACTGCAGTCCCAAGGTTGGGGCCGCACACCTGCTAATTACCCCTAAATGTCAGACCACGCCATATGCTTAATTACCCTTCAGGTCACGGCTTGCTAGGGGTGACCTCACTGGGGTCAACCAAATCCCCCTTTGTCCAGCCCGGGAGTGGTAGGGCTTGCATTTTGAACTTGATAATTTTACTCACCCCAGTTTGAATGTCGTATCATTGGATTTTCGATCTCGTATATTGAAAATAGACCCTAATTTACACATCTCGTATCATCGGATTCTCGTATACCGAATGCTCGTATAACGGGACCTCACTGTATATATTTGATTATTTGTGAACGCAGTATGAGTATGTACATACATAGGGGCAATGTGCCAGTTGTAAATAAAGCGATATTTATGCAACTAAGTTAGTAAATACATAATTTTATTCTTATCGCTGCATTGCATATTTAATCTTTTAAACTTAAGTTTAAGTTATCTATATATCATCTGCAATTTGCCGACCGCTTCCCGCGGCAGCCTCAGCCTGACGTCATGGTCATGGAGCAGCTGGAGAAGGCTCTTGAGGCTTGGGACAAACAATATGTCCCGCCTATCACCCCTCTGGCTAATCATCAGTTCCCCCTTGAGTTCAGGTCTGCCTGGGTGGACCTGTTCATCAAATACAACACCCCTATGCCCTCCTCCGCAGCTGTGGAGAGGCTGTTCAGCATGGGGTCTGACATCCTGAGGCCGAAGAGGTCAGCGCTGACAGCCAACAACTTTGAGAAGCTTGTGTTCTTGAAGGGCAACCTCCACATGCTGAACCATAAGAAGTGGGAGGAGGAGGAAGATTAGTAGATTACTTAGATTAGTGATTACTAGCCAGTAGACTGTGCAGTGTAAAAGTAAAGAAAAGCACTAAAAGAGACAGACTTAATTGTGAAGGACAAGTAACAAGTATAGACAGAAACAGAATAGGAATACAGAAGTATTAAACCCTAAGGTGGTAGTGGTGGTTCGAGGAAGCCAGGTGACGATAAGGACAAGGGCAAAAATGCAGAGAAACGATAGTGGAGGAAAGGTAAACTCTCAGTCACATCCACTGCCGCCTACACAGCCACCACACTCACTCGTCTCACCAGGCCTAATTCTAAATAATTCATGGTAAGTAACACCAGTTATCTATTATCATCTATTGTCTTTTGTATTGCTGTTAATGTTTCATGTCTAATGTCTTTGCTTTTAAGCAGTTAAAGTACAAAAATGGAGGTCAAAAGGGTGAACTCGGGCCTCGTCAAAAGACTAATGGATAATTTTCCCATTGAAAGTACTATTGGCGTTTGGCAAAATTAACTTTTGGCGCTGGTTTGGCAAGACTAATTAAATCGCCAAATGTGAGGGACCACTGTACATAATAGTTTTCCTATATAAAGTGCACAAATAAAGATATAGCACTTGTAGTAATAAATACATATTTTTTACTAAATCGCTTATGTCAATTTATATATATTCGTATTTATTTCATACTTACCCCTCAGCGCCAAACAGATGTTATAGCTCACATTTCACCTCCCGCTCTTTGTGATTCAACACTCAATTGATCAACTTAAGTGCAAACTAAGGGGTAATAATTAGTACAAGTACGCTACACTACAAATTATATTTCATTGATATGATATCAGGCCCTTAATCTCAGACTTCTCATTCAGAGTCCTCTGGTGACAATTCCATCTTGAGAGGTCCATGTTCCCCTTCATGAAGACCAATATCTCAAAATTATCGGAGGTCAGACTCGCTCTTTTGGCCTTCATGACGACCGACCCCTGGGAGAACAGTCTCTTCATGTTTGCAGAGCTGCGTTTGGATTGGCCGTGGTGTACTTAAAAAAAACATCACCCACGCGGCACGGGAAAGCGCGGGGAACATGGCCTGCTCCAGCAGCTTGTTCTTCTGTTTCTCTGAGCACCAACTCTCAAGCTCTTTCCCCATCTTGTAGGAGAGGCAGGTAGAGTTGCTGTCCTCTGTAGCTGTGGGTCCTGGTGTTTTCTAGGGTCCCATTAACCCTGGACGGTGCGCATGGCTACGCACGCCGTCCAATCGGGTTGCAGAAACGAAGTTACGGTTTATGCGGAATGCATACGGCGAATGCATACGCCGAATGTACGGCGACATATGGCCTGACCTTTAGGGGTAATTAGCAGGTGTGCGGCCAGCAACCTTGGGACCGCTACACTACCTTCTCTTGTATAACATGGCGTCCCATAAATGACGTCTTTTTTGCTTGTTATGCATGTTTTATGTTTAATTAATGTGCAGTTATGTTATTTGTGTGCTATTTTCTATTTCAGAATACTTTTTCTACAGAATAGGTAGTACAATGTGGATAATATAGACGCTGTGTGTTTGTTGTGCTTGCTATAGTTTATTTTAGCTTGAATTTTTTTTTTTTTTAATTGATGGGGTCCTGGAACCAAACCTATATTTTACATTAGCTATGTGTTTCGTTATACGAGATTTCGCTTTACGAGTATGCCAGGTGGAACCTAACTGCTCATATCTTCGGGACCTCCCTGTACTACAATACATGGCGGACCAAGGGAAAAAGCCAATCGTCTGCCTGAGTGCTGGGGAAACGATGTTGAGTGTGTAAGAAGTGAGGAATTGCTACGGCGGTTCAAGGCAGCTGTAGGTAGGTTAGGGACAGGGTGGGTTCCCTGTGGTGTGTGGTGTCCTTCCAAGACGCTATGTTGACGACTTGTGGTACTCCAGGGCTATTGCTTTGAATTGCCGGCTGGCACTTCATTGCAAAGCCAATGGTGGGCTTTGTCGACAGCTGGGACCTTTTTTCGGGCAAAACCCACCTCTACCGAGGGAGGGGGTGCACTTTTCGGGAAGGGTTTCAGATTTTGTCTGAACCCTTTTAAAAGGGGGGTAGATGCACTGCAGGTTTTTTTAGTGAAAAACTGGGAGTAGACACGGGGGTCGGGGAAAGGGAAACTTGGACACAGGAGGATTTTTCAAAAGGCAGGAACTAAAGTGATTCAAAGAAGAGAGAAGGAGGGGTTTATTTAAAAGAAAAAAGGGAAATGGACAAAAAAAAGAGGAGTTGTTGAAGGTCTACTATACAAACTTGGAGTTTTTAAAAAAGATAGATTTCCTGAGGGAATAAATGGAAAGGTTTTTGATATAATAGCTTTAACGAAACAGGGTTTGGATATCCAGGAAAGGTTTTTTGACCCGGGAAAATCGAGATAGCTGGGAAAAGTTATTTCAAAAGGACAGAGGGCAGACGAGGTGGAGGAGTTGTGCTTTATACAAGGGAAATGCAGTGCTGTTTAATGTTATAAAACAGAGACAGCATAGAGTCTTATGGGTAGAGGTAACGGAGGGAAACTGAAAAAATTTTTTTGGGTTAGGTATAGGCCCCAAACTTATGAAAAAAGGGATAGTCCTTATGGAAGAATAAACAAGGCCTGCAGTTTAATCGACTATGCGGGGTGGGAGATTTTTAATCTTAGGAATAAGACTGGGATTTAATCATAGGTGAAGCGACCGATGAATTGTAAAATAAATCCAGGATAACTTCCTAAGTCAAGCAATCAAGGACCCTACTAGGGGGAGAAAATCTAGATTATTGTGACAAATAGAACGATTTATTTTACAGATGGGAGGTCTTTTGGAAAGTTAGTAATAGGACCATTATGAGATCAATTTAGCTTAAAAATGGGAATTGGAAAATTAAGTGAAAATAAAATAAAATCCTAATTTCAAAAAGGGGCCAATTTATGCAGGATTTAAAAAGACCTTGGAGGGTTTTTAATAAGAGGTTGGGATGGAGGGGAAGAAAATTTTCCCCGGTAGGACGGGCGATGACAGCTGGAAAGGCCAATTATAAGGATTAGGAAGGGATGGAGGTAATTAGGCGGGTTTGAAGGAAGGAGGCGGGGCTGAGGAGGATTATAAATTTTTTTTAAAATATAATTTACGGACAGAAAAAAAATATCCTTATAGGGAAATAAGGTCCAGAAAAAGTGACCAAAATGGATGACCCCAATTTTAAAAAACAACATTGGAGTAAAATGAAACATTTTTTTTAAGGTTCAAGCGGATTGGTAAACAAAGAACGTATAAACGTGATGGCAAAGGACAGTGAAGAAATTTAACTCGAGTTGCTAAGAACAATTATGAGATTTTAAATAGGGGAGGACGGCAAAAAGGACCCAAAAGGGGGGTTTTATCAGGTATATAAAACCAAACAAGGAATTAGTTGGGCAGTTAGGTCAGGACAGGGGGGGGGGTCTTTTAAAAAGGATGAGGTAAAAGGTGTAAAAGTCTAAATGATTTTTTTTAGTGTTTTTACGGAGGAGGATACACAGCGATACCCATACGAACAGATGTTCAAAGGGAACGATGAGGGGAAAACCAAAGATATTGAGGGGTAAAAATCTAAAGATTATTTTTTTTTTAAATGTTTTTTTCGGAGGAGGATACACAGCGATACCTGATTGAACAATTTCAAAAGGGAACGATGAGGAGAAACTCAAAATATTGGATAATAGGGAAAAGGGGAAGAGGGTATAGATAAGATGAAGAATTTTAAATCGCCAGGACCAGATGAAGTGTATCCCAGGGTATTAAAGGAATGCAAGGAGGTTGTTAGTGAGTCGTTAGTGCACATTTTTAGGAAATCGGTTGAGATAGGCGATGTGCCATTATTGTGGAGGAAAGGAAATGTTGTTCCCATATTTAAGAAGGGAGACAGAGGACTAAAGTCAAATTATCGACCCGTAAGTCTAACGTCAGTGGTGGGTAAATTATTGGAATCTATTATTGCAAAAAACATTAGAGAGCACTTAGATAAACATAGTTTGATCAATGATTCACAACATGGATTCACCAAGGGTGACAAATTCATGTCTTACCAATTTATTGAGTTTTTATAGGAAAGTTTATGAGACGGCAGATAATGATAAGGATTATGATATAATATATCTGGACTTTAGTAAGGCATTTGACAAAGTACCACACGAGCGACTCTTAAATAAGGCTAAGGCTCATGGAATAGATTGGAAGGTTCTTCATTGGATCAGAGCTTGGCTAAGTAATAGGCAACAAAGGGTTACAATTAATGGTTCTAAATCTGAATGGGGACTGGTGACAAGTGGAGTTCCACAAGGGTCTGTTTTGGGTCCATTACTATTTTTGATATACATCAACGACTTGGATAGTGGGATTAGCAGTGATATTAGCAAGTTTGCTGATGATACTAAGGTAGGTAGGATTATTGGATCACAGTCTGATGTAAACATATTGCAGGGAGACTTAGATAAACTTAACGAGTGGGCAGTCAGATGGCAGATGGAATTTAATATTGATAAGTGCAGAATTATGAATGTTGGTAGAAAAAACCCTGGTAATAGATACACCATAAGCAATGTATCGCTGAAAAGATCAGAAGGTGAAAAAGATCTTGGAGTGAGGGTGAGCCCAGACCTCCGACCTAGAAAACAATGCATTGAGGCCAGAAATAGAGCTAATAGAGTACAGGGAGGCCCCGTTATACGAGCATTCGGTATACGAGAATCCGATGATACGAGATGTGTAAATTAGGGTCTATTTTCAATATACGAGATCGAAAATCCAATGATACGACATTCAAACTGGGGTGAGTAAAATTATCAAGTTCAAAATGCGCGCCCTACCACTCCTGGGCTGGACAAAGGGGGATTTGGTTGACCCCAGTGAGGTCATCCCTAGCAAGGCGTGACCTGAAAGGTAATTAAGCATATGGCGCGGCCTGACATTTAGGGGTAATTAGCAGGTGTGCGGCCCCAACCTTGG
>JACEEZ010025165.1:257500-307500 GCA_016584305.1 Chionoecetes opilio
ATTAAAAAATATGAGAAGCTAGCATGGCCGAAATAATGATACTAATAGTTTTGGCCTTGAATATTGCAGTCACAGTTTGATAAAGCTCTAAAACTTACGAAATATATGTAAATAAATAAACATATGTCTGTCTGTCTGTCTGTCTGTCTCTCTCTCTCTTTCTCTCTCTCTCTCTCTCTCTCTCTTTATTTCTCTAAAAATCTGTGTCTGTCTTTCTCTCTATGTGTCTGTCTGTTTTTTTTTCACTCTGTATATATCTCTATCTGTCTCTCTATTTATCTCTCTCTCACTCTCTTTATCTCCCTCTCTCTCTATTTGTCTGTCTGTTTTCTCTCACTTCATATATTTTTATCTGTCTGTCTCTATTTATCTCTCTCTCACTCTCTTTATCTCTCTGTCCGTCCGTCTCAATTTATCCCTTCCTCTTTATATATCTCTCTCTCACTCTATTTCTCTTTGTCTATCTCTCTCTCTCTCTCTTTCTCTTTGTATATCTCTATCTCACTCACTCTTTCTCTTTGTATCTCTCTCTCTGTCTCTCTCTCTCTCTCTCTCTCTCTCTCTCTCTCTCTCTCTCTCTCATTCATCCTTTGGTACCCACGCCGCCGCATATTATCGATCCAAATGATGTCTTGCAATAGGGGATTCAGAAGTTCATGGAAGGAATTAAGTTAGTCACACCTGCCGCAGATGTTTCATACCGGGGGCACAGGTGTCACGCTCTCTCTCTCTCTCTCTCTCTCTCTCTCTCTCTCTCTCTCTCTCTCTCTCTCTTCCTGCCTTTGTGAGCTGTGTTAAAGGGAAGTGCAGTTATATTCAGAATTCCTATTGCGGTGGTGGTAGTAGTAGTAGTAGTAGTAGTAGTAGTTATTGTAGTTGTGGTAGAAGTAGTAGTAGTAGTAGTAGTAGTAGTAGTAGTTGTAGTTGTAGTTGAAGTAGTAGTAGTAGTAGTAGTAGTAGTAGTAGTAGTAGTTGTAGTTGTAGTAGTAGTAGTGATATATGTTGCTGTTTTAGTAGTAGTAGTTGCAAAATTATTATTATTATTATTAGTAGTAGTAGTAGTAGTATCTATAGTAGACAGTAGTAGTAGTAGTAGTTGTAGTAGTAGTAGTTGTAGTTGTAGCTGTAGCAGTAGTAGTAGTAGTTGTAGTTGTAGTAATAGTAGTAGTGATATATGTAGTATTAATAGTAGTAGTGGTAGTTACAGAAAGTAGTAGTAGTAATAGTAGTGATATATGTAGTATTAATAGTAGTAGTGGTAGTTACAGAAAGTAGTAGTAGTAGTGGTAGTAGTAGTGATATATGTAGTATTAATAGTAGTAGTGGTAGTTACAGAAAGTAGTAGTAGTAGTGGTAGTAGTAGTAGTAGTAGTAGTAGTGATATATGTAGTATTAATAGTAGTAGTGGTAGTTACAGAAAGTAGTAGTAATAGTGGTAGTAGTAGTAGTGATATATGTAGTATTAATAGTAGTAGTGGTAGTTACAGAAAGTAGTAGTAGTAGTGGTAGTAGTAGTAGTAGTAGTAGTAGTAGTGATATATGTAGTATTAATAGTAGTAGTGGTAGTTACAGAAAGTAGTAGTAGTAGTAGTGGTAGTATTAGTATTAGTATTAGTAGTAATATATGTAGTAGTAATAGTAGTAGTGGTAGTTACAGAAAGGAAGGAAAGAAGGTAAATAAATAAATAAATTAATAAATAAGGAGATGAATCATTGACAGAAGCAACAACATTATATTATCTGTCTTTTTATCATTATAATCTAACAAATACACTAAACACACACACACACACACACGCACACACTCTCTCTCTCTCACACACACACACAACGCAATCACACACACACACACACACTCACTCACACACTCTCTCTCTCTCTCTCACACACACACACACACACACACACTCTCTCTCACACACACACAACGCAATCACACACACACACACACTTTCATCACACACGCACACTCTCTCTCTCTCTCTCTCTCACACACACACACACACACTTTCATCACACACGCACACTCTCTCTCTCTTCTCTCTCTCACACACACACACATACACTCTCTCACACACACACAACGCAATCACACACACACACACACTCTCTCTCACACACACACACTCTCTCACACACACACAACGCAATCACACACACACACACACTCTCTCTCTCTCTCACACACAACGCAATCTCACTCGCCACAAAACTCAATTACATCTTCAAAGTTTTTCACGTCAACACACACACACGCACACACACAACGAAAAAACACACTAACTTTACCTTCCTAGTTTTCCTTAATATCACGTAAAACAACGATGTCCTTAGGGCGGCGTGAAGTGAAAGTGACACATTGCTTCCTGGCTGACCTCACTGCACCACGCTGCCATTACGTCTTGGGTCAATAGTTCAGGCGAGGTCACACGAGGCAGCTATGGAGAGGAGAGGGGCACACATCTATCCTCTATCACTGCCAACATACAACTGAGCGATTCAATCCGAAAACACATTACTTTCACTGCATTTAACCCTTTTCTCATAACATTTCGTTCCCGTCACGCACACTTACAGACCTAAAAAAAGGAAATTACTTTAAATAATCACATCTTGTCTATATATAATCTTTCGCTTCTTTATTCTAATACATCTTGAGGTTTAGAAATAAGTTAGATTTTAGGATACACTCACTTTTTCATATAATTTCGTCTTTAAATGAGCGTTCTACCGTGACAATCTCCCTCCTCCCTCCAACCCCTCCCCCTCTTCTCTCCAACCCCTCCCCCTCTTCTCTCCAACCCCTCCCCCTCTTCCCTCCAACCCCTCCCCCTCTTCTCTCCTTCCCCTCCCCCTCTTCCCTCCAACCCCTCCCCCTCTTCTCTCCCCTCCTTCCTCCTTCCCCCATGGCAAGGTAGAAGCAATAAAGTCCTTATAAACGGGTCAATTAGTTAGTAAACAACGTAACTATCCCGAAAAGAAGATGGAGTTCGGATAAACCTGTGTGGCTGTTATGTGTAGTTTGGCTTTCAGTGTATCTTTTAGAGAGAGAGAGAGAGAGAGAGAGAGAGAGAGAGGAGAGAGAGAGGAGAGAGAGAGAGAGAGAGGAGGAGAGAGAAGAGAGAGAGAGAGAGAGAGAGTGCAGGAAATGAAGACGAGATTAATATATCTACACATACACGCATACACACTAACATCATCTTTTTTTCCTCTTTCTCTCACATATACATAGAAGAAGACAGCCAAATAGATGGATAACAAGTGAAATACATTACTGAATTAGTGAGTGAAATAAAAAAATTGAGTAGCTAAATGTGGCTTTAAAAAAATATATATAAATACAGCGTCAAATAACACATAACAAATTGGTGGGCTGAGACATAAATATACATACATACATACACACATACATAATACATACATACATACACACATACATATACATACATACACACATACATATACATACATACACACATACATATACATACATACACACATACATATACATACATATAGAGAAAGATACAGAAAAAAAAGGATAATAAATCGACATGTATATAGTATTTGGCGTTTCATTATCATTATTGTTATCATTATTATGACGCCGCGGCTAAGTGGAGGTACAACAGCCGTATTCCGGTTGTGACTGTCTTAAATACGCAATAGAGTTGATTAAATAATGAGAGAGAGAGAGAGAGAGAGAGAGAGAGAGAGAGAGAGAGAAGAAGAGAGAGATGAGAGAGAGAGAGAGAGAGAGAGAGAGAGAGAGAGAGAGAGAGAGAGAGAGAGAGACCTACCTATTATGAACATACAAATATGACACCACTCTCATCTTGATTGTTATTTCCGAAAGCAGTTCATCATAATTCACATTTTCAATCAGGTAATTGTCTTAACCCCATCGATCAAGAGAACCTTGAAAATAATATAGGAGAGAGAGAGAGAGAGAGAGAGAGAGAGAGAGAGAGAGAGAGAGAGAGAGAGAGAGAGAGAGAGAGAGAGAGAGAGAGAGAGATTTAATGCCAAAAATAGGGTAATGTGCCAGACATCAGAAGTCATATGACACTATGGCAAAGCATAGACGGCCGATGATACGCTTCCAACTATCTCTATCCATTGCCTCAACTTCTTCAATACCCAATGCTGCCAGATCCTCTTCAACACACTGCCTCCATGTCTTCCTTGGCCTGCCCGGTGGACGGCGACCTGGCACTTCCACTCCAACACCTCTCCCCAATGCCTCACCACCTTCTCTCCTCTTCACGTCCCCAAACCACCTCAATCGCCTTACTCTCACCACTGTACTCAAAGGCCTTACTCTCACCACTGTACTCAAAGGCCTTACTCTCACCACTGTACTCAAAGGCCTTACTCTCACCACTGTACTCAAAGGCCAAGGGCAAAGTAGGATAGCAGAGGCTTAAGGGACAAAGGGATTAAGGGAATAAAGGGACAAGGAACAAGGGAGGAGACTGAATAGGTGAATAAGAGTGAAAGGGAGGAATGGGGCGTCTAAATAACATCATGCATAGAGTTCAGACTTTCATGGATGGAGCGAGGGCGGTGATCCTTCTTCCCTGAGTCCTTCCTGTGGTAGGGGGAGGCTGGGGGGCGTTCTAGAGAGGCAGGGAGCTGGGCGGGGGGTCTAGTGGCCTGTGTGGAGGCATGGGGGTGTGGTATGGGTAGTTGAGGGCGGTAGGGGAGTGAGGGGGTGTCTGGTGGGGGCGTGGCGGGGGCGGGGAGGAAGTACCAGGTAGGGGTGTTTGCGTGCCTCCTCCTGCAGTAGCCGCGGCAGGTGGCGACACAGTGGCAGTATAGCGCCAGGAGCACAAAACCTGCCCCAGCACCCACCAAGGCCATGTGTGCTGCGAGGAGAAGATGGGGTTGATTATAATTTGCTGTTATTGCTACTATAAATACTACTACCACTACTACTACTAGCTACCTCTACCACCAGTTACTACAACCAACATCACTGCTACTACTAATACTAAAGCTAATAGTCCAATAACAGCACCTACAACTACTACTACTTCTACTTCCACAAACACTTCTACAATAACCACTTCTATCACTACTCCTTTTACTACTAGCTACAATCACAATAATCACCACTGTCACTACTACTACTATACTACTAACTCTGTGGGGATAAGATGTGGTTGATTATACTACTACTACCAAGGAGAAGATGTGGTTGATTATGCTACTACTACCAAGGAGAAGATGTGGTTGATTATGCTACTACTACCAAGGAGAAGATGTGGTTGATTATGCTACTACTACCAAGGAGAAGATGTGGTTGAGTATGCTGTGCTGTTATTGCTACTATAAAATACTACTATAATACCACTACTACTTCATTCACCATCACTGCTACTAACACTAGACTACTACTACTACTACAGTAACATCTACAACAACCACGCTTTAATTCTATTATCGCCACTGTATTCTACTACCACCAGCAGTACCACTATAACTACAGCTACTACTACCAAGACTACCAATAATAATAACCACCACTGCCACTACTACTACTACAACTACTAAAAAATCACTACTACTTCTTCTACAACCACTATCACTACCAACACCACTGCTATTAACACTAGAGCTATACTACTTCTACAATAACAGCCCTAACTACAACTACTACTACTAATACTACAACCATCACCACAACCACTACTGATAATATTTCTATTACTACTACAATCACAATAACTACCACTACTGCCACTACTACTACTACTAATAATACTATTCTTGCAACTACTACACGAACAACCATCATTACTACTACAACTACTACAATAACAGCCATCAGTACTAATACAAGAACAACTACCACTACTACTACAACAACTACTATTCATACTACAACAACTACAACAACAAGCATCATTACTACTACAACTACTACAATAACAACCATCAGTACTACTACAAGAACAACTACCACCACTACTACAACAACTACTATTCATACTACAACAACTACAACAACAAGCATCATAACTCACCATATTTATACCTAGTACTCTTACAACTACTATAAGAACAACCATCACTACTACTACTACTACTACTACTACTACTACTACTACTACAACTACTACTATTCATACTACAGCAACTACAACAACAAGCATCATAACTCACCATATTTATACCTAGTACTCTTACAACTACTATTCTTGCAACTACTATAAGAACAACCATCACTACTACTACTACTACTACTACTACAACAACTACTATTCATACTACAACAACTACAACAACAAGCATCATAACTCACCATATTTATACCTAGTACTCTTACAACTACTATTCTTGCAACTACTATAAGAACAACCATCACTACTACTACTACTACAACTACTACTATTCATACTACAACAACTACAACAACAAGCATCATAACTCACCATATTTATACCTAGTACTATTACAACTACTATTCTTGCAACTACTATAAGAACAACCATCACTACTACTACTACTACTACTACAACAACTACTATTCATACTACAAACACACAACAAGCATCATAACTCACCATATTTATACCTAGTACTATTACAACTACTATTCTTGCAACTACTATAAGAACAACCATCACTACTACTACAACTACTACTATTCATACTACAGCAACAACCAAACAAGCATCATAACTCACCATATTTGTGCCACGACTCCCACATCACCGCAACTTATATTTTCTTATATAACCACAGCTTTCTATATAGTGTTGTCTTCTTCAGCCCCTGCAACAGTCTCCTTCGCCTCCTGTAGACGCCCCCTAACTAACACGGGCATCAGGGCATCAGCTAAGTTATCACAGCCACTTCCTCCTCTCTGTCTTCTTCCTCTTGACAAAGCAACCCGGATGTGTCGTGACGTAGGAAAACATTATCTAATTTTCTTATGTTTTATCATTTCTGCGTATTTTTCTCGGGTTGAATTCCTGTGGTCTGCTTCTTTTTTCTTTTTTTTCGCATGCGGTTTTAGACATCTATTAATATATTGGAAAAAAAATAATTATACGAATATATTATCTGATTTCCTGATACAGTACTTTTTTCATATAATTTCTGCTCATTTTTTTCTCGGGTTGAATTCTGGGTTCTGCTTTTTTTCATGTTATCTCGTTTGAAGTTAAGGAAAGGCTACTAATATATTGGGACATAATGGCTACTTAACAACATGACCTCATTTTCTTATAATTTCTGCTTATTTCTCTCTCGGGTTGAATTCCTGTCTTCTGCTTTTTCATGTATCTGCAGGGGTAGAAATTACAAAATTTGGAAAAATCATATATACGATATATTCTGATTCTAATTCTTGTAATTTCGCTTTTTCCCGTTGATTTTGTTCGCAATTTTATTATTTCTCGAATTAGAAGGCAAATATGAAAAAGCTACTTACAATTATCATTTCTTATATGTCTAATTCTGCTTATTTCTCTCGGGTGAATTCGGCTCTGCTTTTGTTCTGCATGGTAGAAATAATATGAAAAATCATTACGAACATGTATTTCCTTATCACTTTATTATTTCGTCTTTCTCGGTGAAGTGCTTTTTGTGTTATCTGCATGGGGTTAAAAACTATTAATATTTGAAAAAAAATCAATTTACGAATACACTTTGATTCCTTAAATTTTCTCATATAATTTCTGCTTCTTTTTCTCTCGGGTTGAATTCTTGTGTTCTGCTTTTTTCATGTTATCTCGCATGGGGTTAGAAATCTACTAATATATTGGAAAAAAATAAATTATACGAATACACTTTCTGATTTCCTTATAATTTTCTCGTATAATTTCTGCTTCTTTTTCTCTCAGGTTGAATTCTTGTGTTCTGCATTTTTTTCCTTTCATGTTATCTAGCTCAAAGTTAAGGAAAGGCTACTGATATATTGGAAAAAAATGGCTACTTAACAATATTATCTAAGTTTCTTATATTTGTTCTTAATTTCTGCTTATTTTTCTCGGGTTGAATTCCTGTGCTCTGCTTTTTTTCGTGTTATCTAGCATGGGGTTGGAAATCAACTAATACGTATATTGGAAAAAAAATCAATTAGTATACGAATACATTTTCTGATTTCCTTATACACTTTTCTCGTATAATTTCTGCTTCTTTTTCTCTCGGGTTGAATTCTTGTGTTCTGCATTTTTTTTCCTTCAAATTATCTAGCTCAAAGTTAAGGAAAGGCTACTAATATATTGGAATAATGGCTACTTAACAACATTATCTCATTTTCTTATATTTTTCTTAATTTCTGCTTATTTTTCTCTCGGGTTGAAAGTCTGCTTTTTTCGTGTTATCTCGCATGGGGTTAAAAATCTATTAATATATTGGAAAAAAATCAATTATACGAATACACTTTCTGATTTCCTTATAATTTTCTCGTATAATTTCTGCTTCTTTTTCTCTCGGGTTGAATTCTTGTGTTCTGCATTTTTTTCCCCTTCATATTATCTAGCTCAAAGTTAAGGAAAGGCTATGTAATGCTTTAAAAAAAGATGACTTAATTCCTGACTGAGTATTTATTTGACTTGAGCTTCGGACAATAGTTACAAAAAATATAATAATATGTAATAACAATAATAACAATAAATGACTGACTATTATCAGGCCAAGGAAGACATGGAGGCAGTGTGTTGAAGAGGATCTGGCAGCATTGGCCATTGAAGAAGTTTAGTAGTAGTAGTAGTAGTAGTAGTAGGAAGACATGGAGGCAGTGTTGAAGAGGATCTGGCAGCATTGGCCATTGAAGAAGTTGTAGTAGTAGTAGTAGTAGTAGTAGTAGGAAGACATGGAGGCAGTGTTGAAGAGGATCTGGCAGCATTGGCCATTGAAGAAGTAGAGGAAGGATAGAGTAGTGGAACGTATCACGGCCGTTAACTCATACGGACATTAGTGAAAATCTGAGCTTACAGAAAGAAGGGAAAAAGAAATGGCTGATATATATGACTCTAGCTGATTTGTAAATTCCTGGCAGCTTGCCATTGGTTTCTTAGCTATTATACCTTATTTAAAACAAAAGGGAAGAGGAGAAGAAGATGAAGAAGTAGAGAGAAGAAGAGAGTAGGAAGAAGAGAAGGAAGAAGGAAATGACTGGACATATTGGCTCATAAACGACGTTAAACAGAAAGAAAAAAGAAGAAGTAGAAAATGGGGAATGTTATCTGGGTCTTGGCCTGATTTTGGGACTTCCTTGCTGTAGGATCTGGTGGATGAGGGATCTTTTCTTCGCCTGCCGGTATACGCGGGGTGTGTGGGACAGGGGCGTGATGCAGACGACTCTCGCCGCCTGCATCAGGGTGCGTAGTGGGAGGATGGGTGCGGTTGGGGTTGGCAGATGGCCAGGAGTGTGCGTGTGTGTGTGTGGTGGTAGTGGTGCGGGGGGGATTGGGTTTGGTTGGAGGTTGTGTTGTGTGGTGTGGGAGAGGAGTCTGGGCGGGGGGGGGGAATAAAATAAATAAAAGTAAAGAGAAGGGGTCCGTCAATAACACATATGCCACAGTGGCACTAAGGGAGCAGCGCATATATTAGAAATTCACCACGAAGCACATACAGCTTGTAATGTGCACGGAAGCAGACATGAAGAAGTGTAGTTATATCAGTACTGTCTTCAGGGACAATACAAGCATGAGTGATGCTAAAATTGGACATATGGCCACTGCGAATTTAGTCAGTGTCGACTATAGTGTATAGGACGGTAGGAGGAGTCTGAGGATTCTGGGACATTTTTCCTAGGTTATATATATTAAAATTGAGGTATCATATTTGGGTTTTTTAGATATTGTTCGGAAATTCATGCATCGATCCTTATAGATTGCCAGTCCAATGTTAGTCGTATCATCGCTCTCTACTCTCTCGCTCTCTGTGTCTGCCCTCTCTCTGTCTAGAAGAGCGCATCGCTACTCTCTATCTCTTCTCTCTATCAGCTCTTATCTCTTCTCTTCCTCTCTCTCTTCTCCTCCTTCTTCTCTCTCTACTCCTCCTTTACATAACACCTTTCTCTGATCAAATAAAACAGTCACTACAGCACAGTAAGTATGACAACCTATTTCCTTAACAAAATACAAGACACCACAAAACTATAAAAAACACAACCTGAAAAAAGGACACACAAACACACAATAGGAAAAAATCAGAAAGACAAACTCCTTATGCCGTATTTCCTCACCTTGCAGTTCCTAAACCTGTCCTTCCAGCCCTCCTCACTTGCTTGCCTCACTTTGGCCTTCAGGTCGCGGCTCAGCTTCTTGTAGTAGAAGACCTGCTTCTCCATCTCCCTCAGGCGGAACTCATGCGCGCCCGACCCTGTGTGGAAAAAGTTACGACAAAAGTTACGTGTGCACAAAAAAAAAAAAAAACTATTAGCAACAACAACAACAAATCAACAGTGAAAAAGACCCACAACAACAACAACAAATCAACACTGAAAAAGACCCACAACAACAACAACAACAAATCAAACACTGAAAAAGACCCACAACAACAACAACAAATCAACACTGAAAAAGACCCACAACAACAACAACAACAAAACAACACTGAAAAAGACCCACAACAACAACAACACAAATCAACACTGAAAAAGACCCACAACAACAACAACAACAAATCAACACTGAAAAAGACCCACAACAACAACAACAACAAATCAACACTGAAAAAGACCCACAACAACAACAACAAATCAACACTGAAAAAGACCCACAACAACAACAACAAAAATCAACACTGAAAAAGACCCACAACAACAACAACAACAAATCAACACTGAAAAAGACCCACAACAACAACAACAACAAATCAACACTGAAAAAGACCCACAACAACAACAACAACAAATCAACACTGAAAAAGACCCACAACAACAACAACAAATCAACACTAAAAGACCCAACAAAACAAAATCAACACTGAAAAGACCCAAACAAACAACAACATGAAAACAACATGAAAAAGACCACAAAAAAACAACAACAATCACACTGAAAAAGACCACAAACAACAACAACAAATCAACACTGAAAAAGACCCACAACAACAACAACAACAAATCAACACTGAAATAGACCAAAAACAACAAAAATCAACACTGAAAAGACCACAACATACAAACAACAACAAATCAACACTGAAAAAGACCCACACAACAACAACAACATCAACACTGAGAAGACCACGAAAACAACACAGAGGAAATCAGACTGAAAAAGACGCGCACTAGACAAAGACAAGCCACAAATCAACGACTGAAGACCCACGCAGCAACTAACAATCAACACTGAAAAAGACCCACAACAACAACAACAAATCAACACTTAATTAGACCCAGAAACACAACAACAAGAGGAAACAAGAGGAAACAAGAGGACGATGAGAAAAAAGTGACAAGCGCACAAAAAAAAACTAATAACGACAACTATAAAAAATCAACCCTTTATAAGACCCAGAAAAACAACAACAACAAGAGGACGTTTAGCAAAAAAAGTTGAAAATAGAAAAGAAATACGTAGTTACATATATAAAAAAAAAAAAAAATCTACCCAGAATAATAACCACAACAATAATGACGTTCCCACCTGAGGAGTCAGTCGTTGAACTGCCTGAGGAGGGTGGAGATCTTCTGCTGGTAGTCGCGCTGCTGCAGGGTGATGCGCCGCTCCATCTCGAGGCTGGCCTGCTGGTACGCCGCCTTCAGGTCGCTGATGTACCGCGACTGCTCCTCGTACTGGCTCTGTGAGGGGCGTGAGGGAGGGAAGGGGGGTGAGGTGACGTCAGTGCGTTGGTAGAAGGAGAGGAAAGAAGAAGAAATAGAAGGAAAGAAGGAGATGTAGAAGGAAAGAAGGAGAGGTAGAAGGAAAGAAAAAGAAATAGAAGGAAAGAAGAAGAAATAGAAGGAAAGAAGGAGAGGTAGAAGGAAAGAAGGAGAGGTAGAAGGAAAGAAGGAGAGGTAGAAGGAAAGAAGGAGAGGTAGAAGGAAAGAAGAAGAAATAGAAGGAAAGAAGGAGAGGTAGAAATACTGAAAGGATAAATTTGCATGGTGGAAGAAAATGACAAATAAGAGAAAGAAAGAGAAAGAGAGATATATTTCTTCATTCTAAACATCAATTAATAAAAAAAAGATGGAATATGTGGCGTGGCAGATTGTGGCGTGTGTGGCGCTTTATCCTCAGTGAGATTATTGATAATGTAATCATAATAATAAAGTGATAAAGTAATAATAATACAATAAAGCTTCTCATACTGGGTCTGTGAAGGGTGGGTGTGGTATTTTATCCTCAAGGATATTATTTAATTAAAAGATTTTTGATAGCTTTTAAGGTTGGTGATTTTTCTGTGCACGTAATAATGATAAATAAAATAAATTATATCTATCTATCTTTGGGGGAGGCGGTAGTGGAGTGGTTAGCGTCTCCGACTGGCGTTCTCGGTGACCCGAGTTTGATCCCCGAAGAAAACCAAAACCTTTCTGCACCGTCGAGTGGCCTAAGAACACCCACATGCCCTGCCCATCAACTCTACCTTTGATTGCGAGTGCATCGGAGGACACAGGGGGTGGCATGAGCCTCTAATCACAGGCGTCACTATAAGAATCCTGCCTGCGCCACCACGGGCGAGGACCAACCATCAAGAGCCCTCAAGAAAAAAAAAAAAAAAAAAATCTATCTATCTGTGTCGGAGGGAAGGGTGAGTGAGTTGATGTCAGTGCGTTGGTATAGAAAGATATAAGGAGAGGTAGAAATACTGAAAGGATAAATTTGCATGGAAGTAAAAGAGGTAAAGACATACAAAATCATCCCTCTTTTCTTCGCACGCTAAACTAACAAACAAAAAACATAACATAAAGTAACACACTGACTTAAATAAGCAGTGAGGTTCTGTTAGGGCTTGTGTGGTACAGCCAAATTCCCAACATCCGACCTCCAAACATCCGACTTGTCCAAACAACCGACTTTTTTCACCACCACATTGGGTCTTGTTTTGGCCATTTATTTTACTTATTTTTTTTTTTATATATAGAAAACATTGATTTGTGGCTTTATTTATGCATGAATTTTACTTTCGCGTATACCACTGGATCGGCCTTCAAGAGCTGCATCTTTTATGTTCTATACCATTTTGTCCTTACGTTTATGGTTACTGTGATATCCGAACATCCGACTATTCCAATTATTCGACCTACCTTCGGTCCCCCCAAGGTCGGATAATTAATACTTAGCTGTATTCTATGTTCAGTGATATTACTTGATAAAGAGATTTTTGATAACTTTTAAGGTTGGTGAATTTCATATGCCTGTATTTGTTGGAGTAAGGTATGACTTGATGCCTTTTTTTTCACTTTATTCCTTCCCATTCCTTGTTTTTCTTCACACTAAACAGTCTCGCCCACTCACCTCTATGTCCGAGAAGGCAATGTCCTGTTTACGGAATTCGACGCGCAGGTCAATCACCTTGCCGAAGTACTTGACGAGGAGGGAACGCGTCTCCTCGTGGGACAGGCTGACCAGGCGCTCCATCAGGTGGTCCTGCGGCGGGGCGGAGGGCGGTCGTGGTTATTGAGGTGAAGTATTAGGGTGCTCAGGAAAAGTAAGCAAAGTAAGTAAAGTAAATAAAGTAAGTAAAGTAAGTAAAGTAGGTGAAGGTGTATAGAAGGTGTTCGTTGTTATTAAGGTGAAGTTTTAGGGTGCTCAGGAAAAGTAAGTAAAGTAAGTAAGGTAAATAAAGTAAGTAAAGTAAATAAAGTAAGTAAAGTAAGTAAAGTAAATAAAGTCAGTGAAGGTGTAAAGAAGGTGCTTGTTGTTATTAAGGTGAAGTTTATGGGTGTTCAAGTAAAGGCGTAGTAAAGTAAAGTGTAAAATGAGACAAGTGTAAATAAAGTAAAGTGTATAATAAGTGTAAAAAGTTAAGTGTAGAAACAAAGTAAGGGGAAGTTTGTTTATAAGTGAAGTAGGATCAGGTAAAAAGAATGAAGGAGGGAAAAAAGAGTGGGCTGGGTTATTAAACAGTTAAATTTTATATCATCAAAAGTATGAATTACAGTGAGGGAGATAAAGAGAAAATGAGGAAGGGAAAGAAGAAATAAAGAAATAAAAACAAAGGACAGTAAAAAGATAAATGAAGAAGAGTATATATCAGGAAGTTGGTAGAAGGAAAGGAAAGAAGAAGAAATAGAAGGAAAGAAGGAGAGGTAGAAATACTGAAAGGATAAATTTGCATGGTGGAAGAAAATGGCAAATACAGTGGTAACCTTGACTTACGAGTTTAATTCATTCATTGATCGAGCTCGTAACTCAATTTGCTCGTATATCAAATAAGTTTTCCCCATTGTATTTCTATTGTGATCTGAAACTGTCTACCGGATTACTGGTAGAAGTAGAATAAGGGAGGGAGTATAACATGAGAAACTGGGGCATGAGACAAAGATACTAACCATAAGACAAGCACATTAAACTTATTATTATTATCAAAAGAAATACATTAAAAAAAACCTTAAAAAAAACATACATTCTTTTCTTTTTACAACACATGGGCTGAAAAAAAGGAGAGAAAAGAGGTAACAAACAACAACCTATCTGGCAGTCCCTATAAAGAAGACAGTAAGAGATTGTAGAAGAGGGTGGGCCAATTTAGTTCAGGATAGATAAACACTAGAACCCGCACCCACACCCAACACACTCCTGGTTAAGAAGGAGGACATAATATTATAGACCTCTCTGAATACCAATAGACATAATTAAACAAACTTGAAAAAAACATAAACATAGAATAAAACTACCTAGAATTCACCCCCACATTAAAATACTAAAACTAACTAAACTAAACTAAGCTAAATAAATAACTAAATAAACACTAGAACCCGCAACCAAGCATATAAAGACAGATAAACACTTGACAAACATAACTACTACTACATACTACTACTACTACTACTACTATTAACTACTACTACCTAATAGATAGATAAACACAACTAGGTAAATACAACTAGGTAAACACTAGAACCCACAACCACCCTTAACACCCACCTGGTTCAGAAGGAGAGCGTGAGACCTGAGTTCCTTGGCGCGGCCGCAGATCACCTCATTCTTGTACTCGATGGCTGCGTCCACCGCCTCTATCGCCTCATCCAACTCCACCAGCCGCCGCTCCTCACCCGAACCCTCCCGCCGCCCACCACTCTGTAGGGGGGGTGTTGTGGTGAGTTAGTGTGGTGGTGACTCACTGTATGTGTGTGGTGATGAAAGGGAGGAGAGGAGGGGTGTTGTGGTGAGGTGTACTGTGGTGATGCAATGTATGTGTGTGGTGATGCAAGGGGAGGAAAGGAGGGGGTGTTGTGGTGAGTACTGTGGTGATGACTCAATGTATGTGTGTGGTGATGAAAGGGAGGAGAAGGAGGAGGGGGTGTTGTGGTGAGTACTGTGGTGGTGACGCAGTATGTGGGAGAAAGATGGAGGGGGGGTGTTGTGGTGATACTGGGGATAATGTGTGGGGGTGAGAAAGGAGAGGAGGGGGTGTTGTGGTGAGGTGTACTGTGTGTGGTGATGCATGACTTATTGTTGACTTAGTATGGTGATGTTGGTGATGATGATAACAATTACAATGGTAAAAAATTATTCTACGTAGTGATGATGATGATACCCATGACAACAATGATACATGTCAACACAAAAACAGTAAAAAAAGCAATTATAATGATGATGATAACCACAAAACAAAGGCAAAAAAATATTAACAACCCTGACACTGGTGAGATGCCGATAAGGAAAACAACATCAGTCAAAACATTAACAATAACAACAATAAAAGTAACAACAAAAAGTAAACAAAACAAAAATAAGGAAAAATAATAT
The DNA here is from genome assembly GCA_016584305.1 of Chionoecetes opilio. Lineage (NCBI taxonomy): Eukaryota > Metazoa > Arthropoda > Malacostraca > Decapoda > Majidae > Chionoecetes > Chionoecetes opilio. Next base: position 273,385 of record JACEEZ010025165.1, read on the forward strand.
AAGAAAAAAAAGGGGAAAAAAAAGAAAAAGTCAAAATAACGATAACTTTATATAAAAAAAAAAAAAAAAAAAAAAAAAAAAAAAAAAAATAGAAAAAAAAAAAAAAATAATAATGGTAAAAAAAATAAAATAAAAAAAAAGTAGAAAAAATTATAATAAAAAAAATATAAATAATAATGGTGCAAGGAAGAGCCAGCCACCTTGTGTATCCTCTTGTCCAGCGTCTGTCTGTGCACCATGAGGGAGTCCCGGGCATCCCTCAGGTGTGAGATCTCTTCCCGGATGTCCGACTCCCTCCTCTCCCCCCCCTGCTCCCCCTCGCCTTCCTTGTCCTCACTCACAGCATCAGTCTGCGGGTGGAGGAGACGGGAGATGACACAGGAGTTAGTGAGGTGATGAGATAAATAAGAATAGATGAGTATAAATAAGAATACACTCCTTCAAGGTATCCCTCAACACTCACATCAGAGTTAGCATGGTCGCCTCGGCACGTCTCTCTCTCTCACACACACATTATCTTATTCCCCATGTCCTGTGGCTGATGTAGGGGTTAGAATACACACACACACACACACACACACACACACACACACATACACACACACACACACACACACACACATACACACACACCACACACATCCAGGGGGGAAATGTCCTCCTCCACACTCACCTCACAGTCGCCACGCTCGCCTCGGCAGGTCTCCAGCCTCGTCTTCTCCTTCTGCATGCGTTCCCTGTGCCTCACTGCCTCCTCCCGCCTCTCCACCTCCACCTGAAGCTGCTCCGTCGCCTCACGAAGACTCAGGATCCGCTCCTCCTCATCCATCAGCCACCCACGCTCCCCCTCCACCTCACCTTCGCCTTGCTGGGGGGAGGAAAAATCTGAGTATTATTTTTCTGATATTATAAGTGGAAAATTCTGATTATTATTTTTTTAATATTATGAGTCATGCCTTCTTCTTTCTGTTTAATGTCAGATTTTCCCATAATATTTAATGAGGTTAGACGGCCGATTATACGCTTCTAACTACAGGTTGAAGTTCCCAAGCTCGGCAACCTCGGGACCAGCGCCGAGCCGAGTAATGGAATTTTCCGACTTTTAGAACGTAGATATATTAAGGGGAAAAAAAGCATGCAAAATTCAAAAGGTCAATTTTCTCAGAAATAGTTAACACATTGTTCTTCCTTTTCTTTTCACTTCCACCAGTAGGTGTTCCTGGACGTTTGGGAGCCATAATACCAATAACAGACCTGTAGAAGTACACAAAATAACAGTGTACACAACTCTAGTCACAAAACCACTGAACAATAACAACAAACAAATCGGCGGGAGAAACCAAGCGGCCTAGTGTGGTGGCACCTAGCGGCCGACCCGGCAACTACGCGCCGGGTTTTGGGTGTTCTGCCGTGTTTTGGAAAATCCGGAACCATAGCCGAGTTTTGGGTGTTGCCGAGTCTTGGGATGCCGAGTTTAGGAACTTCAACCTGTATCTCTGTCCATTGCCTCAACTTCTTCAATGCCCAATTCTGCCAGATCCTCTTCAACACACTGCCTCCATGTCTTTCTTGGGAGCCTACTTCTGGGTCGTGGCACAAATTTGAATGATGAACACTGACAATAGGAAACGTATCGACTGTCTAACCTCATCAGACATTACGGGAAAATCTGACACTAAATGCAAAGATGATGCTGATTATGAGGATGAAAAGTTATATATTGTTATGAAGAAGAATCTAACCTGACAAACTACCCAACACCTAACTACCCTCCCCCTTCACCCCTCCCGCACCCTCAGTCGTATCTTTCCTCCCTACTTTTCTTCTTCTCACACCCAACACCTAACATCCCTTCCCTTCCCCTTCACTACTCCTGCCCCTTCACTACTCCTGCCCCTTCACTACTCCTGCCCCTTCACTACTCCACCCCCTTCACTACTCCTGCCCCTCCCGCACCTTCAGTCGTATCTCCAGCTCCCGGATGAGTCGCTGGTCCACCGTGATCTGCTGCTCCAGTTCCTCCTTCCGCTGCGTCTCCTCCGTGAGCCGCGTCTGTAGCTCCCCCTGCTGCCGCCGCATCTCCTTCACACTCCCCTCCAGCTCCGTCACTCTGAGGGGAAAGGGGGAAGGGATGAAGATACATTTCTATCATCGGCAACATTTCCCCATTTACTTCTTCCATTATTTGTCTATTCAACAAGATAACACAACACTTCCAGCACTCATATATCACATAGTACTTATATATCAAGAAGAAGAAAAAGAAAAGGGAAGAAGATTATGAAAAAGAGGAAAAAGAAGAAGAGGATGAAGAAGGAGCAGAAATACGTATAAGAATATGAAAAAGAAAAAGAAAAAAAAGAAAAAAGAAAAGAAAAAAAAAGAGGACGAAGAAAATGAAGAAATCAGAAGAAGAATGAAAAGAATAACAAGAGAAATGTGAAGAAAAAGATGAAGACAGAAAAAAGAAGAAAAGAACATAAAAAAAGTTAAAAAAAGAAGTAATTAATTTAATACAACACACCTGTGACTGCCGCCTTAAATATCTCCGACACCTCTCGCACCTCTTAAGCCCCACCCAGACCTATCTATCAACCTATCATCATTGTCATAAACCTATCTCCTACCCCATCACCACGCTCTCACTTGGTGTCTCCGTGCTGTGATATGTCCGCCACCTTGCCTAGCGTGCTCAGCTTCTTCTGGTAGTGGCTGATCTGCTTCTTGAGGGAGTCCACGCGGCTCTGGAACTGAGTAGCGCCGGGGGACTCGCCTTCACGCAACTCCTGCTAGTACGTAGACACAGAAAGGACAACATTACAAATATAAAAAAGCATATAATATAAAGAGTACACACAGCAGAAATATGAATGGGTAAACAAAATAAATACATAGATACAAAATAATAGATATATAAACAGGTAAATGAAGAGTAACCTGAAAAAAATACACACCATTACAAAAAATAACCATACATATATAATAAACAAGGCAGGAATCTGAATAAATAAATAAATAAATATATAGATATATAAATGAAGAGTAACCTGAAACATATGATATAATACATAAGACATGAATCTGAATAAATAAATAAATACCTACATTGATAGATATATGAAGAATAACCTGAAGAAAATACACATTAAAAAAAAACACACAATATGATACACAAGGCAAGAATCTGTACAAATAAATACCTAGATATATAAATGAAGAGTAACCGAAACAAAATATGCACATCATCACAAAACCAAAAAACTTATAATACACAAGGCAGGAATCTGAATAAATAAATAGATACATAGATGAATGAAGAGAAACCCCCAAAATACTACACCATAAAAAACATTCACTTTTTTTCCTTTTTTATGTTTTGAGCTTACAGTGCACATAGATTTTTCCCCCCAACTCTCTTACAATAAACCCTTACCCTCCACCTACCACGACATATAACCCCACAACCACTTAAACACTCCTAAAATAAACCCACACACTCCACCTACCACAACGTATGACCTGACCTTAAGCTTAAATGAAGAATAAACCCTAAAAATACACATACGTATATCGTCAAGAAATAAAAAAACACGTACAAATAACAACAAAAACATACAACGATTTGACTCCCTCTTAGAATAAACCTTTACCCTCCACCACCATGACCTGCTATGACCTGACCTTGAGCTGGTGCTGGGTCTCCTGGTGCAGCTGGCGGGCACGCTGAACCTCCCTCTCCAGGCGTGACATCTTGGCCTCACACTTGCGCTTGGTCACCTCCGCCTCGCCTCCGCTGCGTACCAACTCACGGATAAAAGCCTCCTGGGGGGGTGACGTAAATATCATTATTGGCGTCACTCTTCTTATATTACTCTCTCAGACGTTTCTAGAGATATGTAGATTAAGTTAAGTAGCCAGGTGAGCTGATAATTATATATAATACACCTTTTATTTGCCTTTGACAAAATAAAGAAGCAAGAAAGAAGAAGTAAAGAAATTAGAGAAGTAAATATTGCAAGAAATAAGGATGAATGTTTATGTTTTGTGTGAAAGTCAAATAAATGGTGATGTAATTAGCTTTTCGGGGTGAATTTTATTGGTTTTTATTTTCAGTATTCGAATTGCAAGTTGTTCGAGATAAGGGGCGTTTGAGTTCCAAGGTATCACTGGAGTGTGTTTAACCCCTTGAGACCCAGATCTTTCCTTTGCTATATAGAAATGTATGTTGTCAAGCCATAAAATTACGAAAAATAGCAAAATAAAGCAAATTAGTTAGTGGACAAGGATACCAAACAGGTCATATCTATAAAACATTGCTTATATTCACTAAAAATCGTCTAATGGTACCCAAATTACAATGGAAATTACGTTCTGGGCCTCAAGGGGTTAAACAGAAAGATGATAATGATGATGTTGATGAATAAAAATAAACAAAAGGGGATGTAACAAGGGTAAACTTTAATGGTCTTTCTTTAGTGCTTGTTATTTCCCCACCTTGAGTCTGATGGTGGCGTTGAGCTGCTTGAGTCTCTGCTGGGCCGTCCGGAGCTCCATGCTGGCCCGGCGCACCTGGCCACGCCGGACTCCCTCGAGGCCGACAGACGCTTCATCTCCTCCACCAAGGACGCTGACTCCTCCTCACACTGCACACACACACACACACACACACAATGAAATTATACATACAGGTAGAGATAAAAAAAACAAAGAATCATACACTACGTACAGACAAAACAAACAAAAACTAGAAATATCAAAAACAAAAACAAAACATCAAAATTATCTAAAAAAATTATCAAAACTATATAAGAAAAATGCAGGTATGAAAACTGTATCCAAGGTGATGAGAAACATTTAAAGGTATAGCATTATGTGGAGGTGAACTAAAATCTATAAAAATACACCTAAAAAGACGCAAAACATTACTTTTGGCACTTTCTTTGGCGATTCTGACACTTGTGACGAGATGGAAAAACTTGACTTTCTCGTCGACAGGCAGTCCTCCTCCGTCTCTGTGAGGCAAAAACAAGTACAGGTCAGCGTCTCCAGTGGTGTTACAGAGAGGAGGAGAATGAGACTTTAAAAAGGAAAATAAGAGGTTGGGCAAGATGTAAAATATGAATAAGAGGAAATAAAGAGCTGAGAAAATGAGGAAGAGAAAAATAAAAACACTAGGAAAGATTGCAACATATTTCATTCATAGCGGCAAAAACAAAGTAATAAAAACAGAGGTTAGCATCTCCAGTGGTGTTAGAGAGAGGAGAACAATCAAATTTTAAAAAGGAAAAAAAGAGGTCAGCGTCTCCAGTGGTGTTAGAGAGAGAGAGAGAGAAGAATCACACTTTAAAAAGGAAAAAAAAGGCTGGGCAAGTAAGAAATATATATATAAAAATTAAATAAACAAAGGCTGTGAAAAAGAGGCAGAAAAAATGAAAACAGGGAAAGATTACAATATGTTCCATTAATCATATTCCATTGAAGCATCTCCAGTTGTGTCAAAGAGAGAAGAATAAGCCTTTAAACAGGAAAAAAGAGGCTGGGCAAGTAGTACAAATATAGGAATAAGAGGAAATTTTGGGCTATGAAAAAGAGGAAGCAAAAAAATGGAAGCCGAGAGAAAGATTGCAATATATTCCATTAATCATTTTCCATTGAAGCATCTCCAGTTGTGTTAAAGAGAGAAGAATGAGACTTTAAATAGGAAAAAAGAGGCTGGGCAAGTAGTACAAATATAGGAATAAGAGGAAATAGAGGGCTATGAAAAAGAGGCAGAAAAACGAAAACACAGGGAAAGATTACAATATATTCCATTGAAGCATCTCCGGTTGTGTCAAAGAGAGAAGAATCAGACTTTAAATAGGAAAAAAGAGGCTGGGCAAGTAGTACAAATATAGGAATAAGAGAAAATTTTGGGCTATGAAAAAGAGGAAGCAAAAAAAAATGGAAGCTGAGAGAAAGAGTGCAACATATTCCATTCATTATTATCCATATATGTGCAAAATGATGATGTACAAAATATGAAGTGGAGAATGAGCGGGATTTAACAGAGCAAAGAGTGTGCCGTTTATGGGGACTGGCATTCAATGGACTCTTTGCTGCATATTTTGTTCTGCCCTTGCCCAGTCCCCTTTGATGACAAAAAAACAGAGAAAGGAAAGTTGACAGGGTACCTCCTCACCTTAACCACTGAAGCACCTGAGAAGAATGAAAGTTTGATTTAATAGGCTCTTTGCTGCATTCTTTTTTACAAACCTGAACTACTTTTTCTTGACTTTTTTTAAACAACTCTTTATAACTTTTTTTTTTTTTTTTTATAATATTTTTGCTTTACTTTAACCAGTCCCCTTTCATGATGAGAGAGAGAGAGAGAGAGAGAGAGAGAGAGAGAGAGAGAGAGAGAGAGAGAGAGAGAGAGAGGAGAGAGAGAGGAGAGAGAGAGGAGAGAGAGGAGAGAGAGAGAGAGAGAGAGAGAGAGAGAGAGAGAGAGAGAGAGAGAGAGAGAGAGAGAGAGAGAGAGGAGGAGAGAGGAGGAGGAGAGAGAGGAGAGAGAGAGAGAGAGAGAGAGAGAGAGAGAGGAGAGAGAGAGGGAGAGAGAGAGAGAGAGAGAGAGAGAGAGGAGAGAGAGAGAGAGAGAGAGGAGAGAGAGAGAGAGAGAGAGAGAGAGAGAGAGAGAGGGAGAGAGAGAGAAGAGAGGAGAGAGAGAGGAGAGAGAAGAGAAGAGGAGAGAGATGAGAGAGAGAGAGAGAGAGAGAGAGAGAAGAGAAAAAAAAAAATACAGTTGCCTGGCTACCCTCTCACCTTTCCCACTGAAGTCGCCTGATTTCTGAGAGTGAGAGAACGCATCATCCCCACACTCTTCCAGGAGGGACAGGATGCACAGGTTGTCCCTCTTGGCCGCCGAGGAGCACCGACGTTCCTCCTTCTTCAGCAGGGTGGCCGGGGGGGCTGACGAGGCACTCCTGAGGGGGCTGCAGTGGTTGTGTTCTTAGTCCTCCAAGGCGCCCCCTGAAGCCCTCTGTGAAGCCTGGAGGAAGCTATCTTGATCTGCTGAGGCTTCGTGAATGCATCCTCTTCCTCTCCTTCTCCTCCTCCTCCTCCTTCTTCTCGTCTTCCTTCTCCTTCACCAGTGTCTCGGTCTTCTCCTTCCTCCCCTGGTGTGACCTCCTGCGCTCGGCACTTGCCCTTACTTGGGTGGGTGAGTCACAGCTGGAATGGGTCACAGAACATATAGAACATCAGAGAATAAGGAAGCTACAAGAGGCCGTGAGACCTACATGAGTTCCTGGTGACAGCTGGTTCTTCACTGACACTCAATTGTATTTCCTCATTTTTATTAGCTGTAACTGTCTAACTATTGTTTTCGATTTATATACACACAGTACTCTCTGTAGGTAGATCAGTTCTTTTATGCAGAGTTTCTAAATGTATTCTGACATAAGTATATACAGAACAAAGCTATGCATGTCCGCCACTGAATGATGACAGATTCGTTAGGCAAGTTAAGGGAATAAAGATGAAGGAGAAAAACGCAATGCTAGGAAGGATACAGAGCAGTAAACACAACTATTCCTCATCACAACAACAAAAACATCAGACATAAACCACATTATACAGTCACATTTCTGCACACCGGCCAGTTTTGCCAACCTTCCCTGGATGACACCACAAATAGAATCATAACAAATGTACCAGTTTATCCCACACCTAACCATGTAGTAATAAGCAAGTAATAAGTAAGTATGTAGTACAGTAAACTATCGCTTTTACGGACCTCTATATAGCAAAGTTTGGCTTTAATGAACATAAGAACATAAGAAAATAAGGAAGCTACAAGAGGCCGTGAGACCTACACGAGGTAGCTCGTTACTTAACACTACCTACATCCACCTTTCATCCCCATCCATGAATTTATCTAGCCTCCCTTTAAAGCTCTCTAATGACTCCGCACTAACTACCTGTCTACTGAGTTTCTGCTACTGTTTCTGCCAGTTCGATATTTGCATAGATTTATTGAATAAGTTTGGTAAATGCGGGGTTTGGTTCGGTGGTGGGCCGGCCGAACATGAACACACAGGTTGGACGGTGGCAGTGAAAACAAAGCCGACTGGGCGGTGTGCGTCTGCACGCCGATCAGTCTGGCTTTGTCGGCCCGATCATAAATACCTCCTCTCACGTCCTCCTGTGCCTCACCATGTATTCTTTAAATTTCCCTGTATGCGTGTAGTATTTGTGGTGGCTTGATGTATGTAAGTATATGAACTTTCGTCAAATGTAACAAACAAAGTTCATTATACACGAAAATGGTCAGAAATAGCAAACTTTCACCTCATATAACGAACAAAGTTTGTCATAATATGCGAAAAGTTCGGATCCCTGGGCTATAACAGCCTTTGGGACATAAAGTCACCCCCTTCCCCCAATTGGTTCGTTAAAGTGAGGGTTCACTGTATAAGACCCTGTATGTGCACCCACCTGTCTTGCACAGCTGCCACCAGCTGTTCTGTAATGGTGGCAAATTTTTGAGTCAGGACAGCCAGTTGATCATAAAATTCTTCCCCAAATGACGAGGCGGATGATGAGGCCGTGGTGTCCTTGGCCGAGGCCGCCGTGGTGGTGGACAGCGGCGAGATGGACCCACTCACCTCAGGCTCACTCAGCTCCTCTGGCGGGGCGGAAAGGAGGGTTAATAACTAGTCAGGGTGGAGAGCTAACACTATGACGCCTGTTGTCTGCTCAGGAATAGAGAGAAATGATTAAGAAGACGTGTATGTACATGCATAGGAGCCACAAGAGGTCATACGAAGAAAGTTACGAAGAAGGCCCATCACTCACCAATCACCTCCAGCACCCTGTTGGCCGCAGCATTGAAGCGTAGTGCCCCCAGGTCCGCGCCGATGCACTCCTCGGCCTCGGCCTTCATGCACATCCACGACTCTATTCGGGTCTTGTCTGTGGGGGAGACCTGGGGGCTCTGCAGGATCTCTCCCAGGAGGTCCTCAGCGCTCGAGACAAGTTGCTGCCATTGGGACGCCGCAAACTGGAACCTGAGGATAATCATTTGCTTGAATTAAGTTTTGTTTTAAGAATAATGATGTATAGTTTCTAAGTTTCTTCCTAGTTATTAAGTTTTGCTTGAGGTATAATGATTGTTTCTTCCTAGTTACTAAATTTTGTTTGAAGAATAATGATAGTTTGTTGTTAGTTATTAAGTTCTGTTTGAAGAATAATGATGTCTGTTTTTTAAGGTGAATGTCTGTAGGTGAATTTGTGAGGTCTAATTGCCCATGTATATTTTCCTAAAGCTAAAGGTTGATTGCCAATGTATGTTTATCTGAAGCTAAAGGTTGACATACTTGAAGATGTCCTCAGGTTCGGGTGGGGGGAGGTCCTCGGTGGGGGGCGGTGCGGTGTCGGTGGTGGCGGTGGACTGCAGGACAGTGGCCAGGGACTGCTGCACACTGCTCTGCACCCCCGCCACCGTGGACTGCCGGCTGCTGGACTGCTGATGGGGAAGGGGGGGGGGGGGGATGATTAGGTAACATTCACACCTGGTTTTCATTTATGCTAATATACGCATGGCTATCTTTTTATGACTTGATCCTTTTCAACATTTTTCAACCACAAAAAATGACAAATACGTAATACCAGAATAAATAACAAATAATATGCAGTAAATGATCTCACACACCACGGCAGGCATGGGGGCAGGCATGGGGGCACCTACCCTGAGCATGGTGTGGGGTGAGGAGGGGGTGAGGGTGGCGGAGGAGGCCGGGGCACTGTTCTGGATGGCCAGATTGACGGCGGGGCAGTTCAGGATGTAGCGAGCCAGCCCTCCGTACTTGAGGGTGTTGAAGGTGGCGTCAAAGTCCTCTGGGGACGGGGACAGACAGCACACCATGAGGCTCAGGCTGTTTCCCCCAAAGGCATCCTGGCGGGACGAATAACATGTAAGAAAAGTATAACGAGTGTTGTTCTATTGTGTGTGTGTCTATGTGTGTGAGTGTGTCTATAACTATCAGCGTATGAGGAATGCATGTGGTGTGTGAGGAATACATATGAGTGAAGGATAAGAAGATATGAGAAGAATGACAAGATGAAGTGAAGAGATATGAGTGAAGAATAAGAGATATGAAGACGATATCAGATATGAAAATGAAGAGATATGCAATGGATAGAGATAGTTGGAAGCGTATCATCGGCTGTCTATACTCATAAGATATTATGGGAAAATCTGACATTAAACAGAAAGAAATTTTTTTTTTATGAGATTTGAAGAGTTAGAAATATAAGAGAAGAAGACATGTTTATACAAATAACATGATAACCATTTTTTACTGAGCACTGCCGCTAAATAACATGTCAGTAAAGAAATAACATGTAAGAAAAGTATAACGAGTGTTGTTCTAGTATGTGTGTGTCTATGTGTGTTAGTGTGCCTATAGCTAGTAGCTTCTTTATTCAGCTGTTTCGACAGCTGAGTGTCATTTTCAGTAATCCAAAACAGATCAAAAAGTTACAAAATTAAAAGTATGAGCAGGTATAAATTCGTTAACATTAAAATTACTGTTAGTGGGAAAGACTAACCTACACAAAATAACATGAGATAACCATTTCTTACTGAGCACTTCCACTAAATGGCATGTCAATAAACTTATCTGGGAAAGTAGAACAGAAATAAACACTCCTTTTGAACGTTCTGTGATCAAAAATAAGTGTAATATGTTGGTTTATCGCTGTTTCCTCATGCTATGTTAAATAATGCATAAGTAAGTGAAAGATGTTGGTTAATCACTGTTTTCTCATGCTATGTTAAATAACGCCCTAACGACTAAAGAAAGTAAAACATAAATAAACACTTCTTATGATCGTTCTGTGACCACCAATTAAGTGAAAGATGTTGGTTACTGTAAGATGAGAAAATAGTTGGCACTATTTCCTAACTGTCTTAAATAACGCACTAACGTCTAGAAACACACACAACTACCACCTTGAGTATGTGAGTGAGTCTGGATTCCTTGTAGGGGATGGGGCCGGTGTAGGAGTGGTCGGCGAGGCAGTGGATCACGTTGCTCAGCGCCTTGAGGTCCGAGTTGAGGAAGAAGGAGTCCTCGTTGGGCAGACCAAAGTCACCGTAGCCAAACTGCATCAGCCGCTCGGAGCCGCCCAGGTCGACAAAGTTCATGCGAGAGTAGAGGTACTTCATCTTGCCGTCTGGGAAGCATAGGGTCGTGTTATTATTCTGTTCTGTACAGTAGTATTTCATCATGACATTTAGAAGGGTTAAAAAATGACAGTGGTATGATTCTGTCCATCTTTCTAATGCAAAAATGAGCTGTTATCTTCATTAATTCATGACCTGGACTTCTAAACAAAAATATATTCCATTACTTTTTACACTCCTTACAACTAATAGGATGCTAAAACCAGTGACATAGGTGCTTATATTCAATCTCATATGACGAGCTAAATCTAAACCCTTGAGACCCAGAACGTAATTTCCATTATAATTTGGGTACCCTTAGAAGATTTTTAGTGAATATAAGCAATATTTTATAGATATGACCTGTTTAGTATCCTTGTCCACTAACTAATTTGTATATTCAGTTACTTTTCGTGATTTTATGGCTAACAACAGACAATTTTTTAAAGCAAAGAAAAGATCTGGGCGTAGAGGGGTTAAGTCAAGCAGGCCCCTTCGGCATACCGGCATCGCTCCATTGGTGTTCCAGGATGAGGGAGAAGATGGCGTGGGAGGTGGCGGGGTCCTGTGTGTGCAGCGCGGCGGTGTGGCGGTGCACCAGGCCGGCCTCCAGGCAGTTGAACACCTCCGTGATGTTGCTGCAGTCGATCACATTAAGGCCGGGGATCACCACGTTACCCTACGGAAGATTACACAGGATTTATTATTGTTTTTTTTAATGGGGAAATATTGCGGTTAGGTCATATGTTTTTTTCATGTTTTTTTTTTTTTTTTAATGGGGAAATATTGCGGTTAGGTTTCATGTTTTTTTCTGTTTTATTATTGCTTTTATGGGGAAATATTGCAGTTAGGTCATATGTTTTTTTCAGTTTTATTATTATTTTTCTATAGGGGAATATTGCAGTTAGGTCATGTCTATCTAATTGTAGTGTTATTGATTTGGGGTTAAAAATTTATATGGTCTTGTTTCCATATTTGATTCATAGTTCCTTGAGGTGTAAAGTTACATACAGAGAATTACATAGAATTACAAAGAAATCTAAACCACACAGCACCTACACAAACCCTACAAAACAGAACACCACATGACTGAAAAGCAAAAAGTACAGATACACATAGTAAAAGCAATATAAAAACACACACACACACACACGCACACAGTTCTCAACATACAAAATTAAACACAACCATACAAAACAAAAAACACAACTGAAAACCCCAAAAAATACAGATACACATAGTAAAGCAATATCAAAACACACACACACACACACGCACGCACACATAGTTCTCAACATGCAAAATTATACACAACCATACAAAACAAAAAAAACAAATGGAAACCCAAAAAAATACAGATACACATAGTAAAGGTAATATTAAACACACAACACACACAGAGACTACTGACTCAGAAGCAAAGAGAAGGTCGATACACAAGGGGACATACAAAAAAATTAGGAAAAGGGAGATGCCTGAACAACATAAAGAAGTACAGCTTCCCTCATAGAAATGTAGAAGTTTGGAATGGACTAAATGAGGTGATATCGGCAAAGAATGTGCACCAATTGAAGGAAAGACTGGATAAATGTAGATACGGAGACGGGACCACACGAGTGTAGCTCAGGCCCTGCAAAACACAACTAGGTAGTATATACAACTATAGTCTATTTTTTTTAACAAAGCAAAAAATCCTGACCCCTTGCTGCTTACTGACTGGTATTTGATGCTGGAGAAGGGAATACTATGCTTCTCTAAATTTCAGTTGTATTTTATCATAGTTAACCATATTATCTGGTGAACATTTAGGCATAATTTTAGGCATGAGACCTTAAGATAGAATGGAATTTTTGCCTCGTTAAAAAAATGGAGTATAGGTAAATACAAAGTCCTCACCGTGTTATCCTCCAGAACGTTGAGCTGCAGGTAGGAGTTGGTGGCCGAGAGCAGGTCGTACACCGCCTCCCTCTGCACCACCATGTAGCTCACGTGCACCCGGTACTCACGCCCCGGACACTCCTGCACCCACGGGAGAGATTAGTTTTACCTTCAACTTTACCTTTCACATCCAGAGATGACATGAGACCTAAATAAGACTGTGATGTATTGCGTATAATATAAGGTAAGGTATGAGTTAAGCCAGGTTAATACTCCTGCAACTCACCCGCATGAGATTGAATATGTGTCGCACCGCCTGAGGGAGGAGACCAAACTCTTCCTCATTCATGGCCCACAGGAAGTCCGGCCCCGTGAGGGTGTAGGTCTTGCCGGAGCTGCGCTGGCCATAGCCCACCACTGTCACGTTGTAGCCTGGGGGGGTGACACAAGGGTGGGAAAGGTATGGGAATTAGACGCCGCATCAGTTGTGACCCACCGTGGAATATATCAGACTCTATCACATCCGTGCTGGTAAAAAAAAAAATTATGACTGTTGCAAGATTTTCAGACAAGTTCAATTTTTTTTGCTTTATAGGTGATGCTTTTCCTAATGGAGATAGTTTTTCCTGTGCAAACCTCAAAAAAGTGTGTATTTTGCAATTCGAAAAAGTGATGACAAATTTCTAAAAATACAATTTTTAGAAGCTTTGACTGGAAAAAAGCACTCTCTATTTGTAAAAACATCAAATACTAACCTAATTAAACTATTAAACTAACCTAACCTAGCCTAGCCTGTGAAAAATTTAATGATTGCACATTTCATTGTTACTTTCACACTCATTCTGACCTATAGAAACCTATAGAAACAGTAGAAAGGTGAAAAATACTTGAATCCAGACAGTCATGTTCTCAATCATAGCCTCCGTGCCTTCACCAGGCTTACAGGCAGGACTTTGACACTCACCCTGGAAGAAGTTCGCCACCAGGTCGGCGAGGCAGGCGAGGTACAGCTCCTTCTGCGACACATCCGGGCTGAACACGGCGTCAAAGTCGCTGAAGTGGTCATAGCCCAGGATGATCTGCGAGGAGGCCGGCGCCGCCTCCACACACGAGCCCTGACTCTGCTCCTGGGGCGTGCAGGGCCGGATCTGTGAAGGGACACATTCTGAGGGGGTGTCGAGGTGGCGTGGCACATGTTATAAAGACTTGATGGAAAGGAGGAATTGGTTAATTACTTTTATCTTGGTCCTAAAACCTGACCTTTGGTAAAATTCTAGAGTCCTTTCCCGCCCTTATTAGTGGGCTTTTTTCCACCAGACCTTCACAGATCCCTTCAGATACCTCTAAAACGTAATTATAAAGTGGGGGAGAGGTAAACAAAAAGAAAAAAAGTATTAACCTAACCTCAATATAACCTAAGCTAACCTGGTCAAATTCTAGTTCTTTCTCGCCCTTAGGTCTCGCGGTTAATATGGAGGAGAGTTTCACGTTCGTTTTCAGAGACACCAACTACTTTTTCCTGGCCTACAATAGGTGCTTGTTCTAATGGTGCTAGTTTTATTTTGCGCAAACCAAAAAAAAAAAAAAAAAAAGTATATTTTGTGGTTAAGGTTAGGTTAGGTTTCTTTAAAACCTGTAAGGTTAGGTTAGGTTAGGTTAGGTTAGGTTTCATTAAAACAAAAGATTAGGTTAGGTTTCATTTTTTTTTTTTTTTTTTTTTTTTTTTTTGGTTTGCGCAAAATAAAACTAGCACCATTAGAACAAGCACCTATTGTAGGCCAAGAAAAAGTAGTTGGTGTCTCTGAAAACGAACGTGAAACTCTCCTCCATTATTACCGGTCTCGCTAAGAGGTTATTGGTTAGGTTAGGTTATATTGAGGTTAGGTAGTATTTTTTTTTCTCGTTTTTTTATCTCTCCCTCACTTTATAATTACGTTTTAGAGGTATCTGAAGGGATCTGTGAAGGTCTGGAGGAAAAAACCCTCACTAATAAGGGCGGGAAAGAATTCTAGAATTTTACCCTGACTTTAAAGTATGAAGAGTTAGAATCTTGGGAATCTACAGTGGGTGAGTGACTGGCGCCAGAAGGTGCAGGGGATGGGTTTCTGAGCTCAAATCTTGCCACGAGCAAGATCTTTACTATAGATCAGACCTAGATTTCTGGTGGAAATACTATTTCTGTGCTGGCCGAATGGATGAGGAGTCCCTACGCGTTGTGCCCCTGCCCTCCCTGGCCGCCCCTGAGCTGACCCTGCCTGAACGGGCACCACTCCCTGTTCCTCACCCTCAAGGCTCATAAAGTCCACCACATTCAGCACACACAATCGGAGCATTACCCTGGACACCACTCTGATGGGCACCTCCATGCCTGCCTCACCCAACACGGCCAACACTCATCATCAACAAAACAACACAACACTCCTGAGTCTCTTCTTCTTCTTGTGACCTCCGCCAGTTGTTTGTCAACAAAGATTCATCAGGGTTGTGTAGTGGATCTATTTTACAATCACGATATACTTATCATGAAGCAAATTTTAAATGAATTTCAAACTTATCATATATAATATCCATTAGCTTTTTAAAATAGAATAAAATCAAATTCCGGTCAAAATATTGTCCATTATTTTGAATGAGTGATACGGAAATAAGGCGCCAACAGAGGCCATCTCCACGGAAATAACAAAAGATAACTTTGACAATATGAAATGTCTTTAGTCTATACTACATCATTAACTTCAATAAAGTATCCTGATATTATTATAATATGCCCTGGGTTAACAGCGCCATGACGTCACCACTTAACAGGTAGGTGAAAGGGAGAAACAGGACCACATAATTATTCCTCTCACCATGTTCTCCCCTCAGGAACCTTGTATTTCCCCTCGCCACTCGTCTTCACTCACATATTTATAACCGGTGTTCCTCATCTCCTCACAATTAAGCCACACCACATTCCCAGGCCCCAGCATCTCTCTCTCAGCATTAAGGCCAACATCGCATCGTAATTACATATATTCGTAATGATTGCAAGATCTTTTTTTGTAATCGTGAGCTTCATGAAAGAAACAAAAATGAGCGGTAACTCCTTGCTCATACTCATAGCTCATACCGCGGTACCGGTAGTGATAGCAATATGAACAGTTTCAACCAATAGGTTACACGATCGGTGGCTTTAAGTATCCTGATTCGAACGTTTAGTTCGCATCATTAGGATCGAGCGAGTTTCTAATCCCATATTATCTGAGAGGCCATTAATGCTAACATCATAAGTTAATTTCAAAGATCTTCTTCAGTTACAGCTTAACTATCTAGCTTGGCTGTCATTTTCTTTGTTATGAGTTGAGGCGCATGCGCCGAGGCGGCGGTGCCCCGTGGTAGGTGTGGTGGCGGGACGTGTGTCATCACGTGTCCATCTCCTATCAATAAGGAAAGGCCGACGTCTCTCAACCACCAATCATGAGGCAGCACGTCTGTTTCATGGCAGGAGGGAACCATTGCCCATGCAGTTGCCTGGGAGAAATCTATCCTATTAATTATAACCCTATAGTTTCACGCGAGCCACCGCACGGAGGGCTTGTGAAAGCTGTCACCAAGGTAAACAGTCTCTTTACCTTGGCTGTCACTATATTACTGGTTGTGAGGCTCACGAGCTTCTGCCTAGACCTTCAACTTCAAATTCAGCAATTTAACGTGAGTAACTATCTAACATTAGAGGTTTCTATTGCAGTTTAATACAATACAAGGCATGGAGTTAAACGCTGTTTAAAGTCTGTTGACACTTCGCTCGAATTTTGTTGGTATATTTTTCACGTAACGACACTTTTAAAGAGAATCACGATACTGAACACAGAAAAATTGATAAAATATAAAATACAAAATTAAGTCACATAGGCAGTGGCGTCACCAGGAAAAAAAATTTGGGGGGGCTTTAGCCCCGGGGTGGTGATAGGCTATCCAGCTGGGGGGTCGGGGGGTAATTTTGAAAATTAACCAGTTCCAGGGTAATTTTGAGGCCCAAAAAAGAGAAGAAAGTGGAATTAAGCTTTAATTACATGACACATAAATTAATAGAGTTATACCATGCATCATACCATATTAACTAAATTTAATATTATGAAGAAATTTTTTATTCTGTTTATACAAAATAATAAAATAGCCATTTTTCTCTCTCCACTAACAAACACAAAGGAATTGCACAATGTATGTTTTTGTTTTTTTTCTCAGTAAGGTTTTATCTTGATAATGAAAAAAATATATAAATATAAACTTACAATATATTCAAGGTATTTCCCTTATTGCACAAAAACAGGTACATGGGATACTGTAGTTAAACAGAATAAAGTACATGATCATGATAAAGTAACTAAAAGCCGATTTAACCTGCTTCCCACTGCCTTACCCTGGCACCCACTGCCTTAACCTGCATACCACTGTGTTAACCTACCTCCCGTCCTGTGTTACCCTGCCTCCCACTGCCTTACCCTGCCACCCACTGCCTTAACCTGCATACCACTGTGTTAACCTGCCTCCCATCCTGTGTTACCCTGGCACCCACTGCCTTAACCTGCATACCACTGTGTTAACCCGTGGCCACCGAGATGATAGCCACCGAGATGATAAGGCCTGGTGGATCGCCCGTGACGTCACACCATAAGGATACCACCCGCTCCGCTCCCCGTACAAGTTTACCTACCTAATATAATGTTTATCAGTATAAAAGATATACTGTTATCTTCGGAAATGTTTGTTCTATAATATTATCAAATAAAAAACCGCAAAACACACAAAGAAAATGCCATTATGAGACTTTCAAGAAATATGCATTAACTTAAACTCTTCGCCATTTAATATTTTGCTCGCAAACATTTTAAATGAAGAATATCAATAGAAGCGGAGTTTAATTAGCTTTCCATTGATATATTTCGTTTAGTGATAAATGAATTAGCGGCATGCATAAATTAGCGTTAACTAAATATAAAAAATCATGAAATCGGGTAATTTCCTACCTAATATATGTTTATCAGTATAAAATATATACAGTTATCTTCGGAAATGTTTGTTCTATAATATTATCAAATAAAAAACCGTAAAACACACTAAAGAAATGCCATTATGAGACTTTCAAGAAATATGCATGAACTTAAACTTTTCGCCATTTAATATTTTGTGAATTTTTTTTTACATGGAGAATATCAATAGAAGCGGAATTTAATTAGCTCTCCATTGATATCCTTCCTTTTCTGATAAATGAATTAGAACCATGCATAAATTAGCGTTAACTAAATAAATAACATCATGAAATCGAGTAAATTACCCGATTTCATGATGTTATTTATTTAGTTAACGCTAATTTATGCATGGTTCTAATTCATTTATCAGAAAAGGAAATATATCAATGGAAAGCTAATTAAATTCCGCTTCTATTGATATTCTCCATGTATATTTTTGTTTTACAAAATATTAAATGGCGAAAAGTTTAAGTTCATGCATATTTCTTGAAAGTCTCATAATGGCATGTCTTCAGTGTGTTTTACGGTTTTTTATTTGATAATATTATAGAACAAACATTTCCGAAGATAACAGTATATATTTTATACTGATAAACATATATTAGGTAGGAAATTACCCGATTTCATGATTTTTTATATTTAGTTAACGCTAATTTATGCATGCCGCTAATTCATTTATCACTAAACGAAATATATCAATGGAAAGCTAATTAAACTCCGCTTCTATTGATATTCTTCATTTAAAATGTTTGCGAGCAAAATATTAAATGGCGAAGAGTTTAAGTTAATGCATATTTCTTGAAAGTCTCATAATGGCATTTTCTTTGTGTGTTTTACGGTTTTTTATTTGATAATATTATAGAACAAACATTTCCGAAGATAACAGTATATCTTTTATACTGATAAACATTATATTAGGTAGGTAAACTTGTACGGGGAGAGGAGCGGGTGGTATCCTTATGGTGTGACGTCACGGGCGATCCACCAGGCCTTGTCTCTCGGTGGTTTCGGTTAACCTGCCTCCCGCCTTACCCTGGCTCCCACTGCCTTAACCTGCCTACCACTGTGTTAACCTGCCAAGGTGAATTTGTTAGCAAACATATTTCAACATTTAAATGAAACATCAAACCAAATTTTCTATAAAAGTGTGAAAAATAAGGTTTTGCTCTGGCATGGAAAATTGGATAAATATTCCTTTTTATTGTTTTTGGCTAGCAGGCTACTAGCAGCAATTTTGAGGAGGCTGAGTCCTTGACTTGGGGGGCTAAGTCCCCCTTAGCCCCCCCCGCGGTGACGCCACTGCACATAGGTTGTGTACGATTAATTACAATCGCATAAGTATTAATTCATATCGCTAATTTTATCTTGTTAAATGTTATATCCTCGGGTGTGCGGTGCGAGTCTCAACAGTTGCCGCGCGGAACAACGCGTCTTATGACTTGCTATTGGCGAGTTTTTTCTGTGCCTGCCTTTTTTGAGCTCGCACAGGGGTTGGAAGACTGTGTGTGTGTTGTGCATGTGTGTATATGTATGTATGTATTCATCTAATTCATCTAGCTGTATTTTACAGGACCTGAGCAACGCTCGTATGGCCCCGTCTCCATAGCTACATTTTTTATCATTCATCCTTAGTTAGTGCTTAGTGTTGGCCGAAGCCACCACCCCGAGAGGCGGGTCACAAACCCCCGGCTAACACCCGGCACCCATTCACTGCTGGGTGGACAGGGACTCGGGTTGTAAGAAGACCGCCCTTCTATCTCCGCTATGCCCGGGGATTGAACCCGGGACTTCTCGGTTGTGAGCCGAGCGTGCTAACCGCTACATTACGGAGTAGCTACCCGTGAGTGTGTGTGTATTGTGTATGTGTGTGTGTGTGTTGTGTATGTGTGTGTAATATTATTTGTATGCTAACTTACTAGTGAGTGAATGAATGAATGTGGTCTTCATTCAACTGATCAATCAATCAGCAAATCTGTTTTAGCATCTATTTTTACAGGTATCTATCTACCTACAGAGTAGTATGCCCTGTCATCCACCTCGATGGCTGTTTTGTTTCTAATAATTTGTAAGTGATAATATGTAATACATATTATCTAATTATCTAATACATAATATGTGATACATATGTAATACATATTATCATATTGTAATATGTAAAATAGATAGGTATTTAGTGTTCTTTTTCCACTGTGACCTGAACACAGCAGACGACATGAGCCGAGCGCGTTTAGTAAGCCAGGCGCTGATATACTTCAATACTCTGTGTATGTATGCCAGGTGACGCATGGCAATGGTGTGATTGTTCATTCTCATTACTATAGTGCTATATTTACTCACCTCCCCGCCAAGGCTTGGTTGGTTGGTTATGTGATCGGTTCGGTTTATTTGTCTGTTTGTTTGTTTGTTAGCAGGATTACGCATATAAGTTACAGAGGGATTTACATGAAACTTTTAGCGGTGATGGGGTTTGGCCCAATTTAGATGTGATTCGTTTTTAAAGTCCTAGATCCGGATCCATGGATGTTTTGGAGGATATCCCGGGGGCTTGGCGTCTGTCGCCCTCAAGGTGGCGCCCAACAGTGTCTCCTCAAGACCCGTCAGCCACGGCTCTGAAGGCCGAGCTGGTATTGGATGAATATAAACTGAATGAAGAGCTTATAGGAAAAACATATTTATCATTTTTTCTTATCTTACAACAGGTTGAATGTTTTTCAATCTTGGTAGAAGGTATGCGATCTCTGACTGCTCTTGTTTATTTTGAATTCGAAATCAAGGTGCTTCAAAATATTATTTAGAAACTCATAGGCAATAAAAACAGCAACATTAATTTCTTCGCAAGAAACCAAAGATAATTTCAATGAATGCACCGCATCGGGTTGAGGTCAAGCACGTGGGAATTATTCAATAATGGTTTAGGTCTTAAAATTTACTTGGATTTTGTTTTCGTCATTGATTTAAGGGATGTTTTGGCGTGCCTTAATTTCGCGATGAATGCTTCACTTTCCTGGTGGCGGGGAGCCTCGCAGGGCGGGAGTCTTGGTGCAGACAGGCTCGCCCAGACTTACCTGTTGCTCCTGCAGGGTGACGGGTGAAGGCGGCGGCGAGAGGATGGGGAGGAACAAATAAAAACCCTTTCTCTCTGCTTTGGTTTATTCACTTTGACAAGGATATATGGTACATTGTCTCTAAAACAATTTGCATATTGAGAGGGCAATGTTGACGCCGAGTGGTAGACGGTGGGCCGCGCGGCGCCCCCGCCCACCCCTGCCCGGGGGCGGCGCGGGCGGGGGCGCGGCGCGGCGGGTACAGTTTGTGCTGCCTGACCCTCCACGCGCCCGCGCTCCTGTCCACTTCGTCCACTTCGCCACGCGCCCACTCTCTCTCTTCCTCCCTCCTGTCTTATCATAAGAATATAGGACACCCGTGGGTGTGGGCACGGGACCTGTGGGCGAGGGGAGGGCGTGGCGGGGCGGGGCGGCGCGGGGCCAGGTGGTGGCACCCTCGTATGCAACAACTGAAGTAGAGTGTGGTGGCGGGAGGGCGGCCCCGACATGCCACCTTACCTTTAAATCTACACTGTGTTAAGGCATATAAGGAGGTCTCTAGCACATGGACTAAAAATAGGGTGCAGTATACATACAGCACTAGAGGGTAGAGAGAGACGGCGGGCGACAGTCTGTACAGCGGGTGGTGCTACTCTAACGTCTCCAGATGCTCACACAACAAGGTTCTCTTTGAACAGCAAGAAGCTGACGACCAGGCCTCGCTGGCCGCCTCTGTACAGTGTCACATTATAAAAACTTGATATGTGTCCACCATGGTCTGTAACAAACCATGTGTAGTATTCAGCATTACTAACAGTAGCGCATGTGTTCCATCGGAACCATGCGGGGAGTATTATTATTGCACTGTGATCAGTCCAGGTTGTGAGGCATCCCGGCACGAGGGAGGGGGAGGGGGAGGGGGCCGGCCTGAGGTGTGGGGGGGGGGTTAGGGCGGGGCAAGGAGCTGGCCGAGGCACGTCGCCCTCCCTGGCTAGCTCGGGGAGGCCTAACAAGGGGTCATCGAGCCTGCTGCCCAAAGACTGTAACCTTAGAGTAGACGCGGCTGTTGTAACCACGGTGAACAGGAGGTGTGAAGTGATAGTTAAAGCTAGGGTAGTGTGTGGTGGGCGGCGGCCAGACCTGCCCGCCGAGGCCTCCTCCTCCCCCCGACTGTCGAGGAACGGATGGCCTTCTCTTTGTGCACGTTTGACTCAGTGCTGATAAGTTACCAGAACCGACGCACGCAGTACTTCATCACGATGACTTAAGCCTAGAGTCTCACCACTTACATGATAAACAATCGACAAGAGGGCAAAGCTTGGTCTAGAGGGACCTTATAGAGTGGTATACATGCAGGCAAATAGTTCTCGGCAGAAAAAATCTGCCTAGTTATAATTTCACCCTTGTCGTTTGTGTCTGTATTAACATTTCACATTTCTTATTGGTGTCTAACTTTACTTGACAAAACTATTTGGGCAAGTCATCCAAAACAAAACTATTTGGGCAAGTCATCCAAAACAACACATGCAACAACACAAGTGTCACCTTACGCGCTAAAAAACTAAGCTATTCACAAAGCTGTACAGTGTCTGGTCGACTCGCCCAAATTCTTGTACTAAACCACCATGACGGTTTTGAACGAACTCAAGACACTGAGTCTAACGGAGATTTAAGTAGAAACGAGACAGAAATGCCTTAATTGTAAAACGGTACCATCTGTTTGTTTTCGACGTACAGCGGAGGTCACTTGTTTACTTGCTGCCATAGAAGGAACCTACCACAAAGATGAGTTTCTATATAAAAGTGTAAAAGAATGCATATATTCGCCTTTGCTTAGTGACGTCACAGGAAGTCCGTCATGCGTACTTGAGGGACAGGGAGGGGGCGGCGGGCCCGGAGCGGCGCCCCGGGCCCCCCGCCCCCGAGGGACTCGTCCGGGTGAAGAAGTGTTGGCGGGAAATGTTTTAAATTTTGTGTAGAAACGACAGCAGCAGCGGAACTGACCCCAGCGGCGGCGTGGCCTTGGCGTGTGGTGGTGGGGCACCGGAGTGAGTCCAGCAGTGTTTTGATTTGTCCCTCGGGCGCGGCGGCGGCGGCGGCGGCGGGCTGCTGGCTGCTGCTCCGGAGAGGCGGCAGCAGGGCGTCGCGCCCGCCATGTTGTTCTGCGATCAGTTGTTCGTGACTTTTACAAAAATAATTATAACAGTATAGAAAGCACCTAAACAATAAGAGAAAACCACTACTTGAAGAAGAGACTTTGTTGATGCGGGGCCGGGTGAGCCGAGCAAGGGAGCCTAGAAGGAGAGGCTCCCTGCACGCGGCAGATGTTCGGGCGGGAGGTGGTGGAGCCTCCTTCCCGGCCCCGCGCGGGAGGACACGCACTCGTGACGCTGTTTTCTTTAGGGGTTACGGGTCGAAACGGAATGTTAAAGCGGCAACAGTGTGAGTGTGGCGGCGGCGGCGACACCTGCGACCCGCCTCCGCGACAAATAATGGAACGGTTAAGTCTTAAGTACATCAACAAAAATACAACAAAAAATAATATTTGATAAAGGCAGCCCCAAGCCTGGGGGGGGGGGTGGAGCTGGGAGGGGGCGCCGCCCACACTCACTGATTGACTGACTGGGTGGCGCGGCGCTGCAGATTAACATAAATTTTCATCTCAATCTTGTTAGGGCCAAGCCGCCGGCGTCACATACCCAACGCAACACATAAAACGACAACAGAAAAATCGGTAACTGAGTTTGTTAGCGCAGCGTCGCCCCTGCCAGACACCGAACGTAAAACACTACACGCGGCGGGGCGGGGCGGGACAGGGGGCGAGGTGCTAAGGGCACCCCGCCCCTGCCCCGCCTCGCCCCGCCGCCTTGACTCTCTCCTTATATAAAAATATATTATAACAAACTTATTACATAAACATGGGAAAATAAGTTATCAATAAATTAGCAACACTAAATTAAGTACATGTGTAAATTTTACCACAGCTTCAAAAAATACTCTTTAAGTACAATTTGTTTCCATTCTTTGGCAAAGTTTTGGAATGTTTACGAATTCATAATGACTAGCAAAGATCTGAGCTTTGATTAGTTGGAATGGCAAGAACCTGACTAGGAATGATAACCGATGACTGGGCGGCCACGAGGGGCCTCGACGAAACGAATAGAGTGTGACTAGACTCGTGGGCGGCGGCCCCGCTTCCCGCGGCGCCGCCCGTGACTGAGACTTCACTTACAAAACTGAGTGACTCGGTGACTTATACGATAAATACATAAAAATAAATAATCAACATCAAATTCCTCTAGACTAGTATGAGGGTAAACTTATAACTATGACAAATCCATCTTGGCGTGACTAGTGACCGATGCGGAATGTGCTGAGATCATTGGTTGGCTGGAACCCTTCCGCCCTGACCGAGCATCGTCTGCTGTGACCTGAAGTGACCTGTGGTGTGTGTGGGCGTGCGGGCCACCACCACCGCGCCCCTGACGGGCTGCTTGCTTGTACTGTGCGGGCGGGGCGAGGCGGGTGCCGGGGGCGGGCCCGGAGGGCGGACCCTCGGGGGGTCTCGCTATTGCTGAGGGTGCCCGCGGGCGCCTTGTCCCGTAGCAGTTGCTGATGGGTGTGGGCAGCGCGGCTACTGCGGCGCCAGGTAGACCAGGGGCTGCGGTGTAGACTGTCACAAGTCGTGTTCGTCCAGGCAGTGGCCCGCCATGGTGTTGGTCTGGTTCATCTGGGGCATCTGAGCCACGTGGACCACCGTGCCCCCCTGGGCCAGCCCGCACATCTTCGCCCCATTCTCGTTGTCGTCCTTCCACTTGTCCATGGAGCGGCGGCGAGCGTTCATGAAGAAGTTCCCGACGGTGGAGGGTTCGAGACCCAGCTGCCTCGCGATGGTCACCTGCATCTCCTTGCTGGGCCTCTTGGTCTCCTGCAAGACAAGGGGGGCGTTAGGCACACGTGTACACACACACACACACACACACACACACACACACACACACACACACATGTCTATATCTACAGCACCTCGAGGAACACATGCACATATATATATATATATATATATATATATATATATATATATATATATATATATATATATCATATATATATATATATATATACTAATATATATATATATATATATATATGCCCCAAAACAAATAAGGTCGACATCACAGTCCTGACAAATTCAATGTCTGAGCGGCAAGGGGTTTCTGCCCTGTGGCCGCGGTCTCCTGGCGACACTGGGCTCAAGGCGGCGCCCCCCAAGTGTTCCCATCACCTCCTCCTTCATCAGACTCTCCGCAACACTCGTACATTGACAGGGACACCTCCGCTTAACAGAAAGCTTCCAACGAGGGGGAGGAGGAGCCTATGAGGAGGAGGAGGAGGAAGGACAGGGCAGACATGAGGGTAAAGCCAAGGGGAGGGACAGGCTGTATCTATATATGCAAAGTTTTTAGGTTCTTTATAAACGGCGGCTGCTGATCCTGACGGTGGAAAGCACGACTCCGAGATACCTTCGTGAAGGGCAAAAGTTTCCCGGCGGGTGATATCTATCTACGGTGTACACGTAGGTCACGGCCGGAAGGACTGCCTCGAGGCTCCCTTGTGGAGAGACTCAGAGACTCGGTCATCGCTCCCTCCTGAAACTTATCACAGAAGAAAGAAAACTGTCGCTCGTGATAGATTGATAGTCGAACTGTGCTCATTTTTTGACTTTTGATGAAATGTTGGGTTATGATTGTGTGAGGGTGGACAGAGTTTGACTTGTGTGTGGGACGTGTGGGGCGCGGGAGGTTAGTTCCCCCTCCGGCGGCAGCCACCGCGATGCTGTGTTCCTTCTGACTAACTAGAATGCTTCCCCATTGTGCGGGGCACGGGAGGGGGGGGGGTGCTGGGTCCGCGGCATGGAGGGGCGTCAAGGGGCAGCGGCAGTGGCAGCCTGTGTGCCCTGGTGAGGCCCACGGGAGTGCCAGGCTTAGGGCGCGCCGAGGCCCACACGCCGGCCTCTCTTTAATTATGGCTCCGAGGCCGGCCAGCCGAGGACCCTCATCGAACAAGACACTCATTAATTTATGAAAGAGAGTCGACCCCTCAAGGGCTCTTCCCGCTCCTCCTCCAACGCTCCGCCCAGCCTTCTTTAAGCGCCATATTGTTTGGGGATTGCCGGCGACACCCAACAATTTTATAAAGGCGCCGCCCATTGTTCGCTGACCCCACCGCCGCATCAAAGCCGCCGACCCGCCGCCACTTTTGGCGGGAAGCGGCGTGCCGGGCAGGTCAGTGAGGCCTCTCAGGGGGCGTCGCGGCCCCGCGGGGACACTGGTTCACAGCCTGAGGGAGGGGCAGGGTGTGCCTCCTTCCCCTAAACCTCTCCGTCGGGCTAAGTGCCGCGCCTCATTATGACCCGCCACTCGTCCCCCCGAGGAGCCCACGCCAAGGACTGCATCTTGTTCTCGCCCCGCCGCCGCCCCGCCCCGCCCCGCCCCGCCAGGTGGGCTGCCGCCGCCGCCTCCCCAGAGCGACACTTGCCGCGCTGACGCTGCGAAGAATGTAAATGTATCATCTGTCGGGTTCCCAAGACGCTCCCTCTGCATGGCTAAAAATGTTGACGGAGGGCCGGGCCGGGGACGCACGCCCCCCTGCCCCCCCCTTCCCCTGAGCAGGGCATTTTTTCACTCAAAAAATCAGAACGTGACATTTCGGTGGGTCAACCTGTGGGACTATTATTTTCTAATGATATTGATAACCCGGTCAAGAGTAGCGGGTGCGCGGGGCAAATGGGTTTTAGGTATCGAAAACCAATAGGGCGAGAGTCCGAGCGCCGCGCCGAGGCTGACCCCGAGGCCATTAGTCACAATAAATTCCTGATGGAAAACCTTATTAGATTGTTACTGGCGACGAGGCGGCTGTGTGTGTGTGTGTGTGTGTGTGTGTGTGTGTGTGTGTGTGTTGTGTGGTGTGTGTGAAGAAGGACTAGAGAGAGTAAGACGAGAGAGAGAGAGAGAGAGAGAGAGAGAGAGAGAGAGAGAGAGAGAGAGAGAGAGAGAGAGAGAGAGAGAGAGAGAGCATCAGCTGCGTCCCCTCTCTCCCTCCTTCTCATAAGTAACATCATATTTTTTTTGCTTCTTCGATTCCCCTAAAGTTTATGAAAATAATGTTTTTTTTCCTTTAGCGGGGCCATTAGCACCATATTTTTGGCATTATTCTTAGCGGCGGCCAACACTCATTAGCTGAAGGCAACTGTTTCTCACCCGAACTTACCTCCTCCTCCTCCTCCTCCTCCTCCTCCATCTTCTCTCCCAATCCTCCCTCCTTCATAATCTCCTCTCCTCCTCTCTCTCCCTCTCTCCTCCTCTCTCTCCATCTCTCATCCCCTCTTCTCTCTCTCTCTCTCTCTCTCTCTCCTCTCTCTCTCTCTCTCTCTCTCCTCTCTCTCTCTCCCCTCTCTCTCCTCTCTCCCCAATGTTTTCTCTTATCCCTCTTATCTCTCTTCTCACCCTCATTTTCTCTCTCTCTCTCTCTCTCCTCTCTCCTCTCCTCTCTCCTCTCTCTCTCTCTCTCTCCTCTCTCTCTCTCTCTCTCTCTCTCTCTTCTCTCTCTCTCTCTCTCTCTCTCTCTCTCTCTCTCTCTCTCTCTCTTTCCTCTTATCTCTCTTTCTATTTCTTCTTCTTCTTCACCTCAACAACTTTATCTCTCTCTTTTTATTTCCCTCTTCCCTCTCTTGCTTTTTTCCTCTTGTTCTTATTTTCCTCATCATCAGCATCAGCATCCTCTCCTTATCCTCTTTTCCAGCTCTTGTCTCTTTTCTGGTATCACTTTCTTTCTTCTTTCATTCGCTCCTTCTCTTCTTCCATTATCCTACCTTACTTTTCTTCTTTTCTCTCATTTCTCTTTGACTTCTTCTCTTTACTTCTCTGTACCATCCCACATTGACTTTCCTACCTCTTCTCTTTTCCTTCTCTCTCTCTCTCTCTCTCTCTCTCTCTCTCTCTCCTCTCTCTCTCTCTCTCTCTCTCTCTCTCTCTCTCTCTCTCTCTCTCTCTCTCTCTCTCTCTCTCTCTCTCTCTCTCTCATTTCTTCCTCTCATCTCCCTTCTCACTTTATTTCTCCCTATTTCCCCCTCCCATCTCCCTATTTCTCCCTCCCATCTCCCTATTTCCCCTCCCATCTCCCTGTTTCCCCTCCCATCTCCCTATTTCCCCTCCCTTATACACAATTCCCCTCACTTTTCCCGTCTTTTCTCTCGCCATCTTGACCTCCCCTCATTGCTAAAAGTCCCTCACACTTTCTTTCCCATCGTCTCTTCCATTCCTTAACATTCAAGTGCGAAAAGGCGTAACAAGAAAACAACAACAAAGGCTAGAAAAAGTAAAAAAAAAAAAAAAACTACTCCTGACGCTTGAGGTAATATTTTGAAATTACTTGCCCAGTTTTTTTTGCGAGGGTGGGGGGGGGGGAGCGTGGAAAAGTTACTCGTGAGGGGGAGAGGGGGCATGCATCTGTGTTTCTAGAATTGGCAAGAGGAGGTTGTTCTAGATTGTTTATGAATGTGGTAAATCTAGAATAACTGGTAAGATGAAAAGACAAAGACAAGAGGATGAAGACGAAAAGAAAAGAAAAGCTGACGAATTTTTTGTCTAGAAATAAAAGGTGTGAGTGAATAGTTTGGGTTGTTGGAGAGAGAGAGAGAGAGAGAGAGAGAGAGAGAGAGAGAGAGAGAGAGAGAGAGAGAGAGAGAGAGAGAGAGAGAGAGAGAGAGAAAAAAAAAAGAGTAGTCATCCGTGAATCAACAACGTCTTTGGAAACATGAATCAGAAATCCGGTGGCCTCGGTAAAAGTCTGTCTAGTTTTCTTATTGTCGTTTTATATAAGGTCTCAGGGGCACCTTCGTCTATTTATAAGGTGGCTCAAGGGCGTCACCATCACACACACACACACAGGGAGATCAGCAGCGACGCCCTCCTTATATAATGCAGGGAACAGCGACTCAATAAAGCGAAGAAAAAACATGATATAACGTGATTTCTGATTCATGTTTCCAAAGACGTTGTTGATTCACGGATGACTACTCTTTTTTTTTTCTCTCTCTCTCTCTCTCTCTCTCTCTCTCTCTCTCTCTCTCTCTCTCTCTCTCTCTCTCTCTCTCTATTTCCTCTTGGTTATTCATCTCTTCGTTTTTCCTTCATGATTTTGGTTATTCATCTCTCGTTTTCTCTGTATGAATCTCTCTCTCTCTCTCTCTCTCCCTCTCTCTCTCTCTCTCTCTCCCCTCTCCTCTCTCTCTCTCTCTCTCTCTCTCTCTCCCCCCCTTCCCTCAATTTTTAAGTAACATTTTCCCCTCCACCTCCCCGGCCAATCCTTATTCTGCAGTTCCAAATCCCGTTCTTTCCATTTTTACCATATATTATTCATCTTCCCAATTTTTCCCATTTACAAAATCATAACTCCTCCTGTTTGAATTCTTCCCTCTCCTCTTTTTCTTGTTTTAGCTCCGATATGATTGTTATATAAGTTTCCATTGATCTTTTTTTCTTCTATAGTTGAGGTTCATGTCTTTTTCTGTTTTTATTTTGGTTTGGTTTACATATCAAAATTTCTTAGTTTACTTATGTATTCTTTGTCAGGTCTAGAACTCATCTCTCTCTCTCTCTCTCTCTCTCTCTCTCTCTCTCTCTCTCTCTCTCTCTCTCTCTCTCTCTCTCTCTCTCTCTCTCTGGCCTGTTCGATCGCCTGTGACGTCATCAACAGAAGTATAAGAACCCGGGGAAAAAGTTTACTTCCCACAGTAATTTGTCCCCTACCAAATACGTTTATCAGTATAAATGATAAACTGTTATCTTTGGAAATGTTTGTTCTATAAGATTATCACATAAAACACAGTAAAATACACTAAATAGATGCTATTATGAGACTATTAATACATATGCATAAACAGGGAATTTAGTTAAACTCGTCGCCATTTAACATTTTGTGAATATTTTTGACATGGAAAATATCAAAAGAAGCGGAATTGTTTTAGCTTTCCATTGATATATTTGGTTTTCTGATAAATGAGTAAGCACCATGGAAAACTTAGCGTTAACTAAATAAATAACATCATCAATCAGGGTATTAGTCCCTTAGAACAGGCCTGGCATATCCCGGGCCTCGCTTATACCTCCTGATATTCATTAAAGAAAAATGGGACAAAAAACCTGAAGTTGCGGGAATTGACTGACCTTAAAAAACCTTACAACCTGAAGGTGTGGGAATTGACTGACCTTAAAAAACAAAGTACAGGAATTGACTGACCTTAAAAAACCTTAAAACCTGAAGGTGTGGGAATTGACTGACCTTAAAAAACCTTAAAACCTGAAGGTGTGGGAATTGACTGACCTTAAAAAACCTGAAGGTGCGGGAATTGACTGACCTTAAAAAAAACTTAAAAAACCTGAGGTGCGGGAATTGACTGACCTTAAAAAAAAAAGTACAGGAATTTGACTGACCTTAAAAATAGCTTGCAGTGTACGACGCTGTAAGTCCGTGAAAACCAGTCGTGGCTTCTTGGGCGCAGGCTGCTGGTCGGGGTGGCTTTGTTGCTCCTCTTTCCTTTTGCAGGCTGTGGGGAGGAGGGAGGCTTAGATTGCAGGCCGCGATAAGGAGATAGGAGACAGGGCAACATATGGGGAGATTTATAGTGGTTTTATAGTAGTAGTTTATAGTATAGTAGTTAAACATGAGGGTTTATAGTAGGAAAGCTAATATGATAGGCTGTGGGGAGAGGAGGCAGGCTTAGATTGCAGGCCGCGATAAGGAGATAGGAGACAGGGCAACATATGGGGAGATTTATAGTGGTTTTACAGTAGTAGTTAATAGTATAGTAATTAAACATGAGGGTTTATAGTAGGAAAGCTAATATGATAGGCTGTGGGGAGAGGAGGCAGGCTTAGATTGCAGGCCGCGATAAGAAGATAGGAGACAGGGCAACATATGGGGAGATTTATAGGAGAGATAGAGAGATAGTAGTAGGAATGATAATAGGATAGGCGTTGGGAGAGGAGGCAGGCTTTGATTGCAGGCCGCGATAAGGAGATAGGAGACAGGGCAACATATGGGGAGATTTATAGTGGTTTTACAGTAGTAGTTAATAGTATAGTAATTAAACATGAGGGTTTATAGTAGGAAAGCTAATATGATAGGCTGTGGGGAGAGGAGGCAGGCTTTGATTGCAGGCCGCGATAAGGAGATAGGAGATACAGGGCAACAGATAGGGTGGTTTATACTAGGAAAGATAATATGATAGGCTGTGGGGAGAGGAGGCACACTTAGATTGCAGGCCGCGATAAGGAGATAGGAGATACAGGGTGGTCTATAGGAGATAATAGTGGTTTGTAGGAAAGATGATAGATAAGATAGATATAGAAATGAGGAAGGGTAGTGAGGCATTTTGAGGTTGTTAGAATGAGGGAAAATATGAGGGAGGGAAGGTAAGGTAACGAGGGGACACAGAATGAGGGAAGGGGACAGGGAGACGTGAAGGATGTTACGAGGAGGAGAAGGGAAAAGGGTACGGGAGAAGAGAGGGATGAGGGAAGTTAGACAAGGGAGAAATTAGAGATAAAGAAGGGAGGGAGAAGAAAAAGGGAGAAATGGGGAACAGGGAGGATACAAACAAGGGAGGAGGAAGAGAAGGAGAAGGAGAAGAAGAAGAAGAAGAAGAAAGAAGAAGAAGAAGAAGGAACAGAGATAATCAAATATACAATTAAATAAAAAAAAAAATTCACTTGTATACATAATAAGTTGGGAATGATAAACAGATTCATTTTTTTTTGTAATATGTTGAAATACACAAGAATTCTGGTATTGCTATGGTCATCTTGTGTGGGGTGTGTGTGCGTGTGTGTGTGGTGTGTGTGTGTGTGTGTGTGTGTGTGTGGTGTGTGTGTGTGTTGTGTGTGTGTGTGTGGTGCGTGTGTGTGTGTGTGTGTGTGTTATAAAGCATACATTTCACACCACAAAGTCTACGTTTCCTTACCTCCCTCAATCCCCTACCTGCCTCCCTTCCCTTTCCCTCCCCACCCACCCCACCCCACACACACACACACACACACACACACACACACACACACACACACACCACACACACACACACACACGCATAATGAGCCTCGCCTATACCAATGGCCGGAAAGAATGCATTTGTTAATCATATTAGCGGCGGCGAGAACCTGTTTACCGCCGCTTGATAGAAGAACCGCGATTATTCCTGCTCACGCTAGCTGGGGGAGGGGGGGTAGGGGGGGGGAGTGCTGGGGGGGGGGAGGGGAAGGGGTGTTGGTGGGGGTGAAATACTGATAAAAAAGGGGATAAATTAGGCCGGCTTCCCTGATTTAAACTCGATGCAATAACCAATGGATTAACGCCAGGCGGGTAAATGAACTTAAGACGGCGTGGTTTAGTGGTTTAGATGGTGGTGGTGGTGGTGGTGGTGGTGGTGGTGGTGGTGGTGGTGGTGGTAGGTGGTGGTGGTGGTGGTGGTGGTGGTGGTGGTGGTGGTGAGTGGTAGGTGGTAGGTGGTTGGTGGTGGTAGTGGTGGTGGTGTGGTGGGTGTTGGTGGTGTGGTGGTGGTGGTGGTGGTGTGGGGTGGTGGTGGTGGTGGTAGGTGGTGGTGGTGGTGGTGGTGGTAGGTGGTAGGTGGTGGTGGTGGTAGTGGTGGTGGTGGTAGTGTGGTGGTGGTGGTGGTGGTGGTGTGTGGTGGTGGTGTGTTGGTGGTGGTGGTGGTGGTAGGTGGTGGTGGTGGTGGTGGTGGTGGTGTGGTGTGGTAGGTGGTGGTGGTTGGTAGTGGTGGTGGTGGTGGTGGTGTTGGTGGTGGTGGTGTGTGGTGTGGTGGTGGTGGTGGTGGTGGTGGTGGTGGTGGTTTGGTGTGTTGTGGTAGGTGTGGGTGGTGTGGTGGTGGTGTGGTGTGGTAGTGGTGGCGGGTGGTGGGGGGGTGGTGTGTGGTGTGTGGTGGTGGTGGTGGTGGTGGTGGTGGTGGTGGTGGTGGTGGTGGTGGTGGTGGTGGTAGGTGGTGGTGGTGGTGGTGGTGTGGTGTGGTGGTGGTGGTGGTGGGTGGTGGTTGGTAGGTGGTGGGTGGTGGTGGTGGTGGGGTGGTGGTGGTGGTAGGTGGTGGTGGTGGTGGTGGTGGTGGTGGTGGTGGTGGTGGTAGGGTGGTGGTGGTGGTGGTGGTGGTGGTGGTGGTGGTGGTGGTGGTGGTTGTGGTGGTGGTGGTGGTGGTGGGGGTTGGGGGTGGTGGTGGTGGTAGTGGTGGTGGGGGGTGGTGGTGGTGTGGTGGTGGTGTGTGGTGGTGGTGGTGGTGGTGGTGGTGGTGGTGGTGGTGGTGGTGGTGGTGGTGGGGGGGTTGGTTTGGTGGTGGTGGTGGTGGTGGGGGTGGTGGTGGTGGTGGTGGTGGTGGTGGTGGTGGGTGGTGGGTGGGGTGGTGGTGGTGGTGGTGGTGGGGGGTGGGGGTGGTGGTGGTGGTGGTGGTGGTGGTGGTGGTGGTGTTTGGTGGTGGTGGTGGTGGTGGTGGGGGTGGGGTGGTGGTGGTGGTGGTGGGGGGTAGGGGTGGTGGTGGTGGTGGTGGTGGTGGTGGTGGGGTAGGGGTGGTGGTGGGGTGGTGGTGGGTGGTGGTGGGTGGTGGTGGTGGTGGGGGTGGTGGTGGTGGGTGGTGGAGGTGGTGGGTGGTGGTGGTGGTGTGGTGGTGGTTGGTGGTGGTGGTGGTGTTGGTGGGGGTGGTGGTGGTGGTGGTGGTGGTGGTGGTGGTGGTGGTGGTGGTGGTGGGGGTGTGTTGGTGGGGGTGGTGGTGGGGGGTGGTGGTGTGGTGGTGGTGGTGGTGGTAGTGGAAAGGGTACAGGATGGGTACAGGAGGAAAGGTGGAGGGGGAAGGGGAGAATGGGTACAGGGGAGAGGTAAGAGGGAAGGGAAGGGGAAGGAAGGGAAGGAAGGGAAGGGGAAGGAA
>JACEEZ010025165.1:327500-332500 GCA_016584305.1 Chionoecetes opilio
GTAACAGCACATTACGGCAATTTTGTTACCGTTTTTTTTTTTTTGGCGGAAAAAGGGAAGGAAAGGGAGGTTGGTTAGAGGATAAAAAACAAAGGGAAAATAAGGCTAAATATAAAGTAACAACCCTTAAAGGAATTCTAAAAATTAATTACTAAGTTTATTTGCTAAGTTCACGGTGGAATAAATATATGGATTAGGGAGAGAGATAGGAGGAGGAAAAGTAGGGAAGAGATAAAGAGAGAGAGATAGAACAAGAGATAGAGAGAAGAGACAAAAGAGATAAAGAGAGAGGGAGATGGGACAAGGAAGGAGAATATGGAAAAATGGACAGAAAATAGAAAGGAAGGAAGAAGAAGAAGAAGAAAGAGAGAGATAGATAGGAATAGAAAGATAGAAAATAAGGAAAAAGGAGAAAAATTAGAAAGGGAGGAAGAGGAAAAAGAGATTGAGATAGATAGGACAATAAAGGAAAATAATAATAATAAGGAAAAGGGACGGAAAATAGAGGGAAGAGGAGGAAACTAGGGAGAGAAGAGGAGGAAATAAGGAGAGAAGAGGAGGAAAATAGTTAAACAAGGAATAAGAAGAAGAAAAAGGGACGGAAAATAATTAAAAAGGAATTAAATGGGTAGGAAAAGGAAGAAAAAGAATAAGGGAAATGGAAAGGAAAGGGGAAAAAAATAGGAAAATAGCGAAAGAGGGAAATATGCAGGACTAAAAAGGAAAAAGTTAGAGAATGGACTGAAAAGGGAAATAAAAAGAAAATAAGAAGACAAAAAGAAAAGGGGAATAAAATAAGACAAAAAAGAAAAGGGGAATAAAATAAGAAGAAAAGAGGTTGAGAATGGAATGAAAAGAGAAAAGAGGAATAAAATAGGCAACACAAAAAAAGAAAAGGTTGAGAATGGAATGAAAAGAGAAAGAAAAATATAATAAGCAAGACAAAAAAGGAAAAAGTTAGGAAAGTAGGTTAGGAAAAAAGGAATAAAATAAAATGGAAAAGAGAAAAGAGGAATAAAACAGGCAAAAAAAAAAAAGTAAAGCGAATAAAGTTAAGGAATAAAATGAAAACTAAAGAGAGAAAGAGAGAGAGAGAGAGAGAGAGAGAGAGAGAGAGAGAGAGAGAGAGAGAGAGAGAGAGAGAGAGAGAGGCGTATACAGGAGGGGCGGCGAAATCTAAACCACGCCCCTATTTAGTCCCGCCCACGCTCACATCAAACCCCGCCCACAACGCCCGCCCCGCCCACAACGCCCGCCCCGCCCCGCCCCGCCTAAGACATCCCAACCACGTCTCACGGTATTCGCTTCACCACGACTCCATAATTCCCGCAGTTACGAGCCCGGGATTCATTAATGGGTAGTTTCCTGTAGTACTGAAGGGGGTGGGGGGGTGCAGGGGTGTATATGGGGTGGGGGGCATGGGTAGGGGGGGCGGAGCAAGCGGAGACGGCCGGAAATCACTCGTAAATGAGGGGTTGGGGGTTGGAGTTCAAAGCGAATTTTTATTAATCGTCTCTTCCCGCTCATTGGGTGTTCGATTTATCGGATGACACCGGCATAGATTACCCAAACGTTGGATGGGGGGGGTAACTTGCCCCCCCTCCCCCCCCTAACTCTTCTTTGCCTTCATTTACATAGCGTCTGATTTACATTACCCAATTTCTACCCCAACTGAAGAAGAAGGAAGAGGAGGAGGAAGAGGAGGAGGAGGAGGAGGAGGAGGAGGAGGAGGAGATAAACGTAGTAAATGGTGACCTCCTCCTCCTCCTCCTCCTCCTCCTCCTCCTCCTCCTCCTCCTGCTCCTCATCCTCCTCTTTCATCCTCCTCCTCTTTCTTCTTCTCACTGTACTTAAGATGGCTATGTACCCTCCTCTCTCTCTCTCTCTCTTCCTCTCTCTCTCTCTCTCTCTCTCTCTCTCTCTCTCTTCTCTTCTCTCTCTCTCTCTCTCTGTACCATCTTCCCATTCATCTTTCCCTTCACTATTCAACCTTTTTCTCCCTTCATTCCTTCCCTGTAACCCTTCCACCCTCCTTCCTTCCTTCCTTCCTCTTCCTCCTCCTCCTCCTCCTCCCTTATCGATCCTAAATTTCGTCTATTTTATCCGAACCTAAAATCAAGGATGAACGTCACGAGATGATGTTCCAAAAGATGTATATATTTTTTCCTCTTCCGTTCTGACTGATTTTGAGAGAGAGAGAGAGAGAGAGAGAGAGAGAGAGAGAGAGAGAGAGAGAGAGAGAGAGAGAGAGAGAGAGAGAGAGAGAGAGAGAGCATATTCACCTGATACGTTTATCTCCTTTTTCCATCAACGACTTTACCTGTTCATTATAGCTTCTCTCAGATGACTACGACCTGCATTCTCTCTCTCTCTCTCTCTCTCTCTCTCTCTCTCTCTCTCTCTCTCTCTCTCTCTCTCTCTCTCTCTCTCTCTCTCTCTCTCTGCTGTCAACATTTTTCCCTTTCTGTTCTCCTTAATTACTGATCTCCCTCCCTCTTCTCTCTCTCTCTCTCTCTCTCTCTCCTCTCTCTCTCTCTCTCTCTCTCTCTCTCTCTCTCTCTCTCTCTCTCTCTCTCCTCTCTCTCCTGATACCTGACAGATATCATATTCACAAACATTTTCCTCTCTCTCTCTCTCTCTCTCTCTCTCTCTCTCTCTCTCTCCTCTCTCCCCTCTCTCTCTCTCTCTCTCTCTCTCTCTCTCTCTCTTCTCTCCCCTCACCACCTGACACCCTGGCCTAACCCTCTACACCCCTCATCCAAAAGGGCGGTAAACAGTAGCACTATAAAGCCTCTCCCCTCACTCTCTCCCCTCGCCCTTCCCCTCAGACCCCTCGGAGGAGCCTCGCTGAGCAATATTATCATAGAGTAGCCATAAATTTATTCCTGCTTTATAAATTTTCCAGCCGCCGAGTTGGGAGTAATGCGTGGTGGGGGCGGGGGCATATTTTCACACTTTTCAAATGCACGCACCGATACTGGGGTGGGGGAGGGTTGGGGGGGGTTGGGGGTTAGCATTTTATGGCGCATGAATGTGATAACGTCATCATCAGAAACCCCAACCCCCCCCAACCCCCCTCTATAAGACACAATATCATCCCACGATTTAAAAGCTTACCATTAGCCTGTATTTTTGTGGGGTTTTTTTTATGCAAGGAGAGGGTAGAGGAGGGGGTAGAGAAGGGGTATCAGGGGTTCAGGGGGGGTAGAGAAGGGGTATAAGGGGTTCAGGGGGGGTAGAGAAGGGATATAAGGGGTTCAGGAGGGGGTCTAAGGGGGTTAAAATGGGGGTTAAAGGTGTCCATTATGTCTATATGTCTTGTTTATTTTTATGGGGTTGAGGCGGACAATGGGTCTCAGGGTAGTCAGGGTGAAGGGAATTAATCTTGAGGGTTTAGGTCTCTTCTCAGGGTTAATGTAAATCTCTCTCAGGTCGACTTTAGGGGAGGGAGGGGCACTGGGGGGGGTGAGAGGGAAGGGAGAAGGGGGAGGAAGGGGAGGGGAAGGAAGGTGAGGGAGGAAGGGGAGGGGAGGAAGGGGTGAGGGGAGGAAGGGTGAGGGGGAGGAAGGGGTGAGGGGAAAGGAGGGTGAGGGAGGAAAGGGTGGGGTGTGTGAGGGGAGAGGTCAATAGGTGTGTAAGATGAGGGAAGGTGTGAGGTGTGTGTGTGCGTGTGTTGTGTGTGTGTGTGTGTGTGTATGTGTGTGTGTGTGTGTGTGTGTGTGTGTGTGTGTGTGTGTGTGTGTGTGTGTGTGTGTGTGTGTGTGTGTGTGTGTGGATGTAAGTAAGGGGGTGAGGAGGGTACAAAGGGGTGAATAAGTGAGGTGATGTGCCAGGGGTGAGTTATATATATATTTTCTTTTTATGAGGGTAAGTCTGAAAGTGTCGAGACCAACTGTGTGATAGTTGGCATCCGTGTGTGTGTGTGAGTGTGTGTGTGTGTGTGTGTGTGTGTTGTGGTGTGTGTGTGTGTGTTGTGTGTGTGTGTGTGTGTTGTGTGTGTGTGTGTGTGTGATAAGAAGAATATCAGATTAGGTGCGTTGGGTAAGGGAGAAAAAATGAGAGTATAAGTAAATGAGTTAAGCTGAGAGAGAGAGGGGAAGAGTGATGGGGGGGGTTAAGGTGTGTAGGGAGGGAGGTGGGGGTGTATAGAGGGGAAGGAGGGGAGGGGGGCAGCAAGAAGTATTTAAAAGGTGTAGGGGGTGATAACCAGTAGTGGGGAGGGGGGGTGAAGGGGGGTTTCTAAGTCTTTTGGGGTGATTGGGTGATTGGTTGTGAGAAAAATTCCTAAATAAAAACAAAACACATTTAGATTATCATAACTTAAGTATAAATAAATATAAATAACAATAATAACTAAAAGGAGAGAGAGAGAGAGAGAGAGAGAGAGAGAGAGAGAGAGAGAGAGAGAGAGAGAGAGAGAGAGAGAGAGAGAGAGAGAGAGAGAGAGAGAGAGAGAGAGAGAGAGAGAGAGAGAGAGAGAGAGGGTAGAGTGGGTGATAAAGATTAGTGGAGCAAGAAAGTAACACACACACACACACACACACACACACACACACACACACACACACACACACACACACACACACACACACACACACACACACACACACACACACACACACACACACACAGGTAAGGCAGGGCATACATACATACGGCAGGCGAGTTCTCTCTCCATTCGACCTCTTCCACACACCCATACGTACCTGAAAAGAGAAAAAAATCACATCAAAATTGGAACATAGAAGTAAACAAACCTGAAAAATAAATATAATAAATATAATAAATATAAATAATAGAATAAAATAAATCAGTCAGTACAATTATAAGCTTCATGCAACTCATAGGCGTGTGTGTGTGTGTGTGTGTGTGTGTGTGTGTGTGTGTGTGTGTGTGTGTGTGTGTGTGTGTGTGTGTGTGTGTGTGTGTGTGTGTGTGTGTGTGTGTGCCATTCCAATATGTACACGCAACATTTTCTGGAAGGTGTACATTATAGCAGC
>JACEEZ010025165.1:342500-370000 GCA_016584305.1 Chionoecetes opilio
ATATACCAAATTAACTAGTGGACAAAGATACTAAACAGGTCTTATTCTATGAAATATTGCTTATAGTCACTAAAAATCGTCTAATGGTACCCAAATTACAATGGAAATTACGTTCTGGGTCTCAAGCGGTTAAGAGGTCGACAGAAAAGACGTATTATTAAGAGGACAAAGAAGACGCTAGATATTTGAGAGACTATAACAAATTGAAAAAAGGAAGATATTTGAAGATATTTGAATAACAGAGAGAAGTATATAATTCCCCATATAATTATAGATGCCTGGAATGGACTAGATGAAGAGGTGATAGCGACTAGAAGTATGTATCAACTTAAGGAAGGAAAACTAAAGCCCGGTTCCCACCAGCCCGCTTGTACGGCCGCCATACAACAACGATAACGTCACAGTGACGTCACAACAAAGTCTACCGCACCGCCTTACCGCTGTACGGCCGCCATACAAAGTTAAATTCAAGTCATCTCTCCCGCTCGGCGGTGCCCGCTCGAGCAGAGTTGCCAACTGTGCCCAGTTACCACAAATACCACTCAAGCGGTGATGATGGTGACGTCATTGTTGAGCGGTGTTGTTGTAAGACGGCCGTTCAAGCGGGCTGATGGGAACCGGCCTTTAGATCATTACAGATACGGAGACAGGACCGAACGTGTATAGCTAAAGGCCGGTTCCCACTAGCCCGCTTCTACGGCCGCCGTTGCCGTACACCCCCCAACAATGACGTCACCATCATCACCGCTTGAGTGGTATTTGTGGTAACTGGGCACAGTTTGCACCTCCGCTCGAGCGGACACCGCCGAGCGGGAGAGATGACTTGATTTTAACTTTGTACGGCAGCCGTACAGCGGTACGGCGGTGCGGTAGACTTTTTTGTGACGTTATTGTTGTTAATTTTTGTTGTACGGCGGCCGTACAAGCGGCCTAGTGGGAATCGGCCTTTAGACCCTGTATACTATAACTAGGTAAACACACACACACACACACACACACACACACACACACACACACACACACACCACACACACACACACAGGCACACACACACACACACAGGCAGACAAAGAGAGACCAATTTAGAATATAATTATGTGTAAGGAACTGTTAAAGAGAGAGAGAGAGAGAGAGAGAGAGAGAGAGAGAGAGAGAGAGAGAGGAGAGAGAGAGAGAGAGAGAGAGAGAGAGAGATAGGGGTGTATATTCCCTCCAGCACCCGCCATCGCCAGTCGTTCTTTTGTAAATTGTGAGCTAAAATGTAACGTTTGAAGCATTAGGGAGCGCGTCCTGGGGCAGCGGCGTGTGTGTGTGTGGCAGACGGACACACACACACACACACACACACACACACACACACACACACACACACACACACACACACACACACACAACATTTTTTTTTCTCTCTCCCAGATTTTTATTTCATTTAGGTTTACAATAAAAAAGTAGAAAAAAAAAAATAAAAAATAAAAAAAACCTATTTGATGTATATAAATTAACTATCTACACTTAATCATACACACACACACACACACACACACACACACACACACACACAAAGTTGATGTACTTTTAAAAGAATCGAACGTCATCAGTCTTGACTTTCTTTCTTAGTATCCATTTTCTCTCATTTTCTCTCTCTCTCTCTCTCTCTCTCTCTCTCTCCTCTCTCTCTCTCTCTCTCTCTCTCTTCTTTTTCTTTTCGTATCTTTTTCAAAACAAAAAAAAAGCTTTATTTCATTACCAGTCAAATTACGCAAATAAACGATGATAACACACACACACACACACACACACACACACACACACAACACACACACACACACACACACACACACACAACACACACACACACATTTTCATTCGACACATTTTTTCATGATCTCGTATTCAGTCTGTATTGATAACAAAAATGTATATCTTCTTTAGCATTTTATGACGTTTTGGCGACATTATTGGGATGTTGTGTGTGTGTGTGTGTGTGTGTGTGTGTGTGTGTGTGTGTGTGGTGTGTGTGTGTGTGTGGTGTGTCGATGAAACTTGAACTATACCAAATTGATTACTATATAACATTAATGGTAACGTTGTCTCTCTCTCTCTCTCTCTCTCTCTCTCTCTCTCTCTCTCTCTCTCTCTCTCTCTCTCTCTCTCTCTCTACGTATCTGTCTCTCTCTCTCTACGTATCTGTCTCTCTCTCTATGTCCTCTCTCTCTCTCTCTCTCTCTCTCTCTCTCTCTCTCTCTCTCTCTCTCTCTCTCTCTCTCTCTCTCCCCCTCAACACGATAGATAACACGGCATCGTTGCGGCAGTGCATCGCGGGGCCTCGCCAGACATAACAGATAACATTGACGACTCCCTGATGGTTATCGATGCTATCTCCCTAGCGTCACCGTCACTGATAACCATTGACAAGGTACCGGTCACTCATGTCCTCTGGTGTGTGTGTGTGTGTGTGTGTATGTGTGTGGGTGTGTGTGTGTGTGTATGTGTGTGGGTGTGTGTGGTGTTTATTGGTGTGTATTTTGCTTTTGATTAATTATGTGTCTTATATTTTTCTTTTGAGTTCTTATCTCTCTGTTTCTGTCTTTTTGATTGTCTGTCTGTCTGTCTGTCTGTCTGTCTGTCTGTCTGCCTGCTTCTGTCTGTCTGTTTATCTGTCTGTCTGTCTGTATGTCTGTCTGTCTGCTTCTGTCTGTCTCGCCCGTCAGGGTGGCAAGGTTGGTAGAGACGTGAGTTCGCAATGTGCAGCGTCCCTGTGCATTCGGTCAGCGGTTCGAGTCCGTCTAGTTCGTGCTGACGTGGCGGCGCTTTGTATAGTCAATAACCTTGTAGTTGGTACTTGCAAAGTGTCTAGATAGGATGAAAATCTTATCTTATCTTCTGTCTGTCTGTTTCTGTCTCGGTCTGTCTGTCTTCGTCTCTCTCTATCTCTCTTTCTTTACGTACACTTATTCACATTTATTCCTCTTC
Source organism: Chionoecetes opilio (assembly GCA_016584305.1). NCBI lineage: Eukaryota > Metazoa > Arthropoda > Malacostraca > Decapoda > Majidae > Chionoecetes > Chionoecetes opilio. The sequence continues at coordinate 345,474 of JACEEZ010025165.1, forward strand.
CCTTAATCCGTCCCACTTGTGTATCTCTTATTATCTCCCTTCATCTCCTCCTTCCTTCTCTTCCTCTCTTCTTCCTTCCTTCTCTTCCCCCTTTAATAAGCTAACAACCAAACGACCCCTGACAGTCTCATGGACGGGGAGGGGAGGGGGGATGGGGGAGAAAAGGGGGGAATGGACTGATCTGTGAGGGAGGGGGGGTTGAAGGGGAGGGTCTAGATTTTAAGGGGGTAAGCGTGAGTGGGAGGCGGGGCAAAATTGGGCGGGAAGTGGGCGTATGGTGGAAGAAAGTGGGCGGGAGGAAGGCAAAAGGGGCGGGCTGGAAATGAGGAGGAGGAGGAGGTGGAGAAGGAGGGGGAGGAGTTGGGGGTAAGGAGGGGACAGGTTTAGGTTGGGGAGGTGTGTTCGTGTGTTCCAATTCCCACACACTGGAGAGGAGAGAGAGGAGAGAGGCGGGGTGAGCGGCGGGGAGACGGTCAGATCGACAAAAGGGAGGCGGGTCCTGGCTCTCTCCTAGCTCCATCCTGACTCCCGCACGCATTCCCCGGGCCGCGGTTAGGCTGACGTGAGGTGCGACCAGCCTCCGCCACTCCAAGGACACTGAGATACCGATATGCTCTAAGGGGTGGCCGGAGCGAGAGAGCAACAGAGAGCAACAGAGGGCAAGAGAGAGAGGAAGGGGATATGATACACTCCCTTTTCTCTCTACTTCGTGTTTTTGTACTTTTTCTGTCTGCGATGCTAATTTTTTTCTTGGTTTTTGCGAATTTTATGCTTAGTTATCTGTGTGTTTCTCTCTCTCTTAATCCCTTATCTTCCTCTAAACGATACACATACATATATACATACACAGAAACACACACACACACACACATCCTAACCTATCTGGACACATTATAGAAATACATACAGATAATACACACACATCGACATACATAGTACATGCACAAGATGACAGATCCCCACACGTACACATACAGATACACATATACATACACACATGCGCCGGACAAAAGACATACATAGCGATATACGTGGTGCACAGAGACGCAAGGACAGGTAGGCAGACACGAAGGATGAAATACAAGCAGAAAAAATGGAAAGGAAAAAGGAAAAAATAAATAAAGTAAAAGAAAATAAAAAACAAACATTTAAAGCGTGTATTGATGTCTGTGTTTGTGATCTCTCTCTCTCTCTCTCTCTCTCTCTCTCTCTCTCTCTCTCTCTCTCTCTCTCTCTCTCTCTCTCTCTCTCTCATAATCGAATTTCCTTTGATATTAATTCTAACATTCATAAGTTATGAATGGATTCGTTATGCATCAAAAAAATGAAAAAAAAATCATACAAAACTACGTCAGCATTCACGATTAAGCAAGTTGTGTGTGTGTGTGTGTGTGTGTGTGTGTGTGTGTGTGTGTGTGTGTGTGTGTGTGTGTGTGTGTGTGTGTGTGTGTGTGTGTGAGGGTGTATCTACTTTAGCGGTATGATATGTCTCTTTCTCTTTCTCTCTCTCTTCTCTCTCTCTTCTCTCTCTCCTCTCTCTCTCTCTCTCTCTCTTCTTCTCTCTCTCTCTCTCTCTCTCTCCATTGATCATATTTCTCTTTTATCTGATATTTCACAAAACCTTGCATTGATCTTTCCCCCCTTATAATTCTCTTGATCTTGATACGATTTACATTAACATTCATCTACAATATCTCTCTCTCTGTCTCTCTCTCTCTCTGCCTCTCTCTCTATCTCTCTTCTCTCTGCCTCTCTAAAATTCAAAAAATAACATTACCTCTTTCCAATATTTCAATACTCTCTTTCTCCCTCTCTCTCTCTCTCTTTCTCTCTCTCCCTCTTTCTCTCTCTCTCTCTCTCTCTTCTCTCTCTCTCTCTCTCTCTCTCTCTTCTCTCTCTCTCTCTCTCTCTCTCTCTCTCTCTCTCTCTCTCTCTCTCTCTCTCTCTCTCTCTCTCTCTCGTAGCTAGTGAAGTCAATAGGGAAAGTGTTTGTGGAGCTGAGTATAAAGTTGGTCGATGCCACGCGTGTGACGATGTAAGGGGAAGAGGAAGAGGAGGAGGAGGAGCATGAGGAGGAGGAGGAGGAAGAGAAAGAGGAAGGAGGAGAAGGAAAGAGGAAATGGAAGAGGAAGAGATGGAGGTGAAATATCCTTCTTCTCTTTTCTTTAACATGATTTTTTCGTCTCTCTCTCTCTCTCTCTCTCTCTCTCTCTCTCTCTCTCTCTCTCTCTCTCTCTCTCTCTCTTCTGTGTGTGTGTATGTGTGTGCGTCAGTCCCTCCAAGATTCTGTCCGTTTCTTCCCTACAAAAGTACAAAAGTGCCTCTCTTAGCCCTCCCTTCTCCCTCTATACAGGTAAAGCCTCCTCCCCTCCCTCCCTTAATCACAGGTAGGTCGTTACAGGTTACAGGTTACCATGACTCTCTCTCTATAATAACACGCTAACAGACATTCGTGGAGGGACTGATCTTAACGGGATAACAAAAATAACACAAAGATAACATACATATAGGGGAAATAACACATAGCGGTGAACAGGTAGGGGGGGTAACAAGCTGTACAGTGCAATTTTGATGACTTGGGGAGGAGGGGGAGATGGGGAGTAGGGGGAGATGGGGAGGAGGGGGTGATGGGGAGGAGGGGGTGATGGGGAGGAGGGGGTGATGGGGAAGATGAGGAGGAGGGGAATTACTGAAGAGGTGTTTAGAAGTTTGTTATGTGGTAGGGGAAAAAAATGGGTGTTGGTATTTGTAGTGGTAGGGTTGTGGTGGTGGTGTATACAGGGGTTGGGCAGGGTTATGGGTGTGTGGCAGGGTGTGTGTGTGAGTATGGCAGGGTATAGACCAACAGGATTGACTCTACAGGGGAAATTGGTAGAGGAGGAGAATGATGGAAGGTGTGTTTTTGACAGGGTAAGTACGTAAACAAGTGGCAGGGTAATGAAGGGACGCAGGGTACTAACAGCGGGTACAATACAGGGTGACTAGCAGGGGCAGTACAAAGGTCAGGTCTACAGGGGCGGCAGGGAGGCCATGTGACAGGGTACACACGTAAGAATGCAGGGTTTGGATTGCACTGGACGAGACATACCTATGACACACACACACACGTACACACATACACGTACACACACACGTACATACACACACTACGAGGGTGAGGCCAAAACATGGGTTCGGGGTCAACAATAAGCGTCTAAGGGGGAGGGACAGGGTTTGCATTGGTATTGTTGCTGATGCTGCTGATGATGCTGCTGCTGGTTCACTAAGGGGTGACACAAAGTGGGTCTCTGTCTTATGAAAGGGGGCTTGGCACTCACTATCTATTGTAGGGCGAGAAGAGTGTAGAGGAGCTAGGCTGAGCAAAGTGGTGGGGCGGGGCCGAGCCAAGATAGCAGGCACCATAAGTTTGAGTCTGAGGCGGGCCGTGAGCCAAGCCGTGAGCCTGCCCGGCGTGAATCTGAGCCTGAGCCTGGTAATGGGCGTGGGCGTGGGCGGGGTAGGTGGGCGGGTAGCTGGGGCGGTGCTGGGGGGGACACGACCGAAGTGGGCCGGGGGGGAGTTTACTGCTGCTCAAGGAAGAAGGTGAGGAAGAAGAGGAGGCCGAGGGAGAATGAGAGGAGGAGGAAGAGGAAGAGGAGGAGGAGATGGTGGAAGAGGAGACTCGTTTGCCCGGCTCGGCTCGCGAGTTTCGGCTCTGGCAGTCTGCAAGGAGAATAAAAGCCACGGTTTATCCTCCGCCACAAAGGGGACCTGTGCGGCGCGCCCCTCGCCGCGGACCCGGCCAGGCTCGGGGCCGCGGCCAGGGGCGCGCCGCTCCCCTGCGCCAGCACTAACCCTCACAAGTAAAGCCTCGTGGTCAAGTTCAGTGTCCGGCCCGGGGCTGACCAACACTCACTGAGATGACTGAGAGAAAGAAAAATTCTAAAGTGACACATTTTTGGAGGACACAAGTTTATCTCACATAAATAATTCGTATCAACATCAATTGCATGACAAAAAGCATTTTAATGATAACTGCATTCTAATAGCGTCACAAAGCCTCTCAAAACACAACTAACGGATAGGCAGGCCAGTCCAAGGCAAAGAGTGACACCACACCAACACGGGGCCACGCCGGGCCACACACTCCTGCCGCCCTGGCCCTCACCTCCCTCCTTCACCCACAACTCCCTCCTTGGCACTCAGCCCGACCCTTGGCCACCCCGCGCCTCGTGCTCTTTAGGGCGCCGCCCACGGGCCGCCGCAGCGGGCGGGGGCAGCGGCGGGGCTGCCGGTGTGTGTGTACCATTTGTGGGAAATCAAACGAGCCACTTGCAGCCAAATCGGTACTGAGTCACGAAATCCGATACGTCGATACAGCGAAAAGGTTGGCCCAGCTTACAGCGGCGTGCGGGGCGCCCTCTCGCTGCCACACTTTTTTAGCCCCGCGGCGGCGCCGGGCCCGACGCGCTAACCGGACCACCAATCAATCAGCAGTGCATGTAACCGAATTCTTGTGGCCAGTAACTTCCATTGCCTGGGCGTAAATCATGCCAGTAATATAATCAATTGGGTAAGAGACTTGTAATTTCTACATATAACTGACGGGGCTTCGTGAGCAATGTTATTCTTATTTCCTTCGCCTTACGAGGCGGCGAGCCAAATATCAATATGTCACCATCGATTCATACCCAAGAGGCGCGGCGCGAGGCACCGCAGCCACAACCCAATTACAGCGGCCCGGCAATGCTCCACTAACAAGCAATTGGCCTCCACACCCCTGCCGCCCCTCCGCGCCCCTCTCCCACTCCACAGATCGCCAATTACTTTCCTCCACACCATCAAAAAAGTTTCAGAGGCACTCCACAGTCCTCAAGTTGTCTCCCATAGCTCTCCAGTGGTCCTCTCTCTCCCTCCTGCCCGCTACTCTGCAGGGGCACCTGTCCGCCGCTCCCTCGCCTCCTCTCTTTATCCCTCTTGCCTTCATCTCTCTCGCCACCAAACAGCGGCCTCCGTTACCCTCCGCTCCTCACATCTTTCCTCTTTTCTCCCTCACGTTTCCTCCAATTCCTCACAACCTCCTCATTACACCCCTACTTCCGCGCCTCTCCGCTCCTCCACAGGCATCATCATCCCTCTCAAGGTGCCGAGGCGCCACCCTAATCCCCATCCTGACATCCTTCACGCCCGCCTCACGCCCGCCCCGCCGCCCTCAGGTCACCGCCGGGGCTCCTTCTGGCTGCCTCGCTCGCCCTTAAAACTCACAAAATGGTTGACTGGCGTGAGCAGCGGCCTTTTGCTGCCCGGCCTCTGCCAGACTCTTCGCCGGGTATTGAACAGTCATTTGCCTCCCTCCTCCCACCCACCCACCCACCCACCCACTCTCTCTTTCTCTCTCACTCTCTCCTTCCTTGCTTCCCTCCCTCCCTCCACCTCCCTCAGCTTCCTCGGGTACCTCCACGACAAGATGGCGGCGGCTTCGTCCTGGGGGCCTGGCGCTTCAAGATGGCAGGCTCATGGCATCGTGAGGGCCGGCCACTACCAAGATGGCCACCCTCTCCCGGTGTTCACGGTGGTTTGGCAAGATGGCAGCTTTCGTACCCTCGTGGCGGAGGGACCAAGATGGCGGCGTCGATACCTGTGCCGGGCCCGAGGTGGAGGCATGCGGGAGGAGGCGAGGGCGGGGGCGGCGTCCCACATGCAGGGTTGTGGTGGAGGACGTCTGCTTCCAAACAAATGATGTCTTGATTCATGAACCTTCTTCCTTCCTGTGTCTTTCCAGCCCTCCTATGTCGGCACGCCCCCCACCCTTCGCCTCACGCCCCCCTAAAGCCCCCTGCACCCCCTCACCTTCTCGTCCCCGCACCAGCAGCCATCGACCCACCTGCCCCCATCACCCACCTTCACCCCCCCTAAAACTGGCTCTTTTTTCCAACAAGTGATCTCTCCAGCTGGTCTCTTTCCCTCCCTCCACACACCCACAGATGGTCCCCCGGGGATGTCCTAAAGCTGGTCTCCTATGCTCCTAATCCCCTCTGACCCTCCCCCCCCCTGCAGGTCAGCCCCAGGGGTAGTGGAGGCTCTGTGCTACTCATTGCAGGTGACACACATACACACACACACACACACACACACACACACACACACACACACACACACACACACACACACACTGTTATCTCTCCACTAAAACAAATTCGCCCAACACTGTACTTAGCTTCGCACACACACCCTCCTTTAACCTCACACTCCCTCACACTCTCCCTGCCTCCCTCATTCATCGGCAATCCCCTTTACTCACTCTCAAACTCTCCCATCCTCCCTCACACTCCCTTCATTTTCCTCACATCCTTCTTGTAACAATCACTCACACTCACTCACTCACTCACTCACTCACATTCAATAACTCTCCCTTCCTTACTTACCCTAATCTTCATCACACTCTCCCAGCCTCACTCACATTCCCTCACACCCTCTCTTCATCTCTCTCACAGCCTCTCTTATCTTCCTGACATCCTGCCTCTCTTCCTTCCTTCCTGACATCCTGCCTCCCTTCCTTCATTCCTGACATCCTGCCTCCCTTTCTTCCTTCCTGACATCCTGCCTCCCTTTCTTCCTTCCTGACATCCTGCCTCCCTTCCTTCCTTCCTGACATCCTGCCTCCCTTTCTTCCTTCCTGACATCCTGCCTCCCTTTCTTCCTTCCTGACATCCTGCCTCCCTTTCTTCCTCCATGGCACGGTATACTCACTCCCCAGCCTCTATCACCCATCCCTTCATCCTCCCCAGCCTCCATCACCCACCCCTTCATCCTCCCCACTAACATGAAGGGCTCCGCAGGTTAAGGGAGATGGGAGGGAGTCTTCGCCGCCACCACCGCTGCCGCCGCCGCCGCCGCAGAGGGCAGAGCGCATCACCCAATACTTCGATCTGGAGGCGGCCGATGTTGTCTCCAGACGTGCCCACTTGTTGACATTTAGGGAAAACTCGGAGCAGCAGGAGCACAGCGAGTTCTCTTAATCCTCGTTCAGATTTATGGAGCCGCCGAGGGACCTCCAGGGGCGCCGCTCCCTCTTCTGCCCCTTTGGAAATAACCACATTAATAACAATCCGTAAATAGTGACCCTCAGACAGAAGCGGTGGAGATGTTTACGGGCGGCGCTGAAGGGGAATAGATAGTCCCATGCAAAGAAGCGGTCAGAAAACCTTCCCTGCGAGGACGTGTTGGGGCCGCCGCTGGTCAGGGTAATATTTCAGTCCTTCAAGGTGGGCGGCGGGGCTCGTTAATAACCCCATCAAATACTCTTAGCCGCCCTCAAACAGCGCCGCGACCTGGCTGGCTGCGGGCGTGGCGTGACGTGGCAGTAGAACGGAAAGCTGATAGAGCATCCCTTCTTCGCCCTCCAACACCCTGTCGCTGTGGATGTGGAATTCCCTTGTATAATAGCTCTCCTTCCTTCTTTCATGTATACTGCGGGCGTGGTGTGACGATGGTAGTACAGGACTCTCTCTGCTTCCCTAATTCAACCTCACACTCTCCCTGTCTCCCTCACTCAACCTCAAATAGGACGGAACACTCAACAAACGTCCCTCATACATGCCCCTCGTCTCTCCAACACCCTGAGGTCACTGGCGATTGCGTGTGTCTGTCATCTGTCCCTTGTAGCTCTCCTTCCTTCCTTCCTTCCTTCCTTCCTTCCTTCCTTTCTCTTGGCGGGGGTGTGACGGTGACGATGGCAGTATACAGGATAAAAAGCTGTTCAAACGTCCCTCATACATGCCCTTCGTCCTTCCAACACCCTGAGGTCACTGGCGATTGCGTTTGTCTGTCCCTTGTAGCTCTCCTTCCTTCCTGTCTCCTGGTGGGGGCGGCGACGGTGCTTCAGAGGTCCTGCTGATGGTGTTCTGTGCTCTCCCTTCGCCCCTTCCTTAATGGTCGTTGCTCCAGTCATAACAGCGGGTCACCTCTTGCCGCTGAGCCTCCTGTTATTCTGCTATGACGGGCCTCACTTACTCTCTCTCTCTCTCTCTCTCTCTCTCTCTCTCTCTCTCTCTCTCTCTCTCTCTCTCTCTCTCTCTCTCTCTCTCTCTCCTCTCCTTCTTCCCCTCTGTATTTATTCCCTCTTAGTTATTCAGCTATTTTCTTTGTTTTCCTTCAGTAGTATATTTTGAATCTCTCTCTCTCTCTCTCTCTCTCTCTCTCTCTCTCTCTCTCTCTCTCTCTCTCTCTCTCTCTCTCTCTCTCATGACCTACTCTATATGCTTACTGTGCATGACCTGCCGCGATGTGTCATGGCGTTGCTTGTTTTATTATTAATTATTCCATCTATCCTGTATCTATCCACCATCCCTGCCTTCTATCCATTCACCTTATCCACCTCACATAAGTTTCCACAATGAAGAAACACATCCTGACTTTATCTTTCTGCATAGCTTTTTTTCTTCTCTCTCTCTCTCTCTCTCTCTCTCTCTCTCTCCTCTCTCTCTCTCTCTCTCTCTCTCTCTCTCTCTTCTCTCTCTCTCTCTCTCTCTCTCTCTCTCTCTCTCTCTCTCTCTCTCTCTTCTCCTCTCCTTTACCTTTATTTATTCCCTCTTCTTTCTTTTTCTTCAGTGGTATATTGTGACTCTCTCTCTCTCTCTCTCTCTCTCTCTCTCTCTCTCTCTCTCTCTCTCTCTCTCTCTCTCTCTCTCTCTCTCTCTCTAAAAATGCAAAAAATTACCTTAAAAAAAATCTACAAACAAAAAATTCTCGTGTTATTTTTATTTCATCAACGAAAAAAAAATTCAATTCCATACTATCAAAAAGAAAAGAATGCATGACAATTTATTCTTTTTTTCGTCACACTGTTTGAAGAGGCTCGTCCTACCTGCCCCTGCCTGCACCGCCCCCCCCTGGCCTGCGCCCCCCCCCGGCCTGCACCGCCCCCCCGCCCCCTGCTGCTACAAATCCTACTCTCTCTATTTTCCCTTCAAAATCTTGGGTGTTATTTATGTCCCTTCCGACGCAGCTCCAATTTCTCGGCGGAAAATCAGGTGGACGTCGCGGCCTGTGGTGTCCCGCGGCGAGGCTGTGGTGGTGGTGGTGGTGGTGGTGGTGGTGGTGGTGGTGGTGGTGGCGGTGGTGGTGGTCCCTTCGTCACCTGGGGCCTCTCCCACACGCCGGCGGTGCTGAGAGTGTGGTGTCTCTCCTCTGAAGGCCCTACACTAAGTCCTTTCTTCCTTTTCCCTCTTCTTTTTATCTGTTCTTCCTCCTTCTCCTCCACATCATTTCATTACCTGATCCCTCGAGCTGCTTTTGTGTACCGTCGACACCTGCCGCTTCAGGAACCACACGCCCATCCTCCTCCTCCTCCTCCTCCTGTTCTTCCTTCTTCAGTACACGGGGTGGGTTTTCTTGCATACGTGTTTGTCTTAATAATATTTCCGCCGCTGTGTTCTTACTGCCAGCTGCGGGGCGGGGCGGGGGCGGGGACGGGGGAGGGAGGCACAGTAAAGGACGCGTGTTTGTCCCTCGGTGGGTCGCCATTGATCTTCAATAGTGTGTCGCAGCATCCAGGTTTCTCTACTTCCGAGGCGTGTTCAGCCCCGCCTGAGTCACTCCACGTGCTGACCCGCCGAGCCCCGAAGCCCCATGACAGGCCGCCGATGCTTCCTTTAAGGTCCGGGGCTGCGGGAGGAGAGGAGGCAAGGAGTGGCGGAGATGAGGTCGCTGTGCTGAGGGGAAGGAAGGGATGGCGAGGGGCAGTGATGGGGCCTCGGAAGCACTCCACGCGCCCATCACCGACTGTCACATTACCCAAAAATCCACTTCTTCAAGAACATCACCTTTCTTTTTTTTTCCCTTTCGTTGTGGGACAAATAAATGAACGCGTCAGAGCGGCCGAGAGTCTCCAGGAATACATTACCGGCCGTGACAAACAGCTTAGGGGCCGGTGACAAACCCGCCAAATGTATCAGAATGACACCTCAGAAAGGGGCGCCGACCCATCGCCCTTACCCCCCTCCCCCCCCTCCCAAGGGTTAAGGGAGGTCACTTCTGCGAGTAATTGTTACGTATTTGTGGCGGATCATATATATATTTTTTGTGATTGATTTTTTTACTCTATATAGGACAGTCATGTGGTGCTGAGTGTGAGGTGCACGATGCTACGGCTACTACCTGTTCACACACACGTACACAAACGCACACAGACAGTAAAGCATACACAGAGGAACACACACATGAGATATACAGTACACAGTCCTGCTCTAATCTGGCGGAGGCGCGGCGGCCACACTTCGCGGCCACACAGCACAACAACCTGTTTGGCCGCTGACGTGGATCTTGTTCTGCTTAGCGTCTCCACCTACGTGTGTGTGTGTGTGTGTGTGTGTGTGTGTGTGTGTGTGTGTGTGTGTGTGTGTGTGTGTGTGTGTGTGTGTGTGTGTTTGAGAGAATAGGGGCTAGGGGCGGGGCGTGGAAGGGCGGCACACGCGGCCATGGACACATTGCAGCGGCCCGAGGACTGCCAAAGTGTCCTAATGTTCATGGTCGCTTTTATGTTCCCTCGTATGTGTTCTTTTTGGCCAGGCGAATGCAGCAGCCTGCCTCCCGAAGGTGCCGGAAGGAGGGAGGGAGGGAGGCAGGACCCCCGGCCGTGCCTCTCCCTGCTTGGTGGAAGGTGAGCCGAGTGTTCATGGTAAGGGTTCCTGGCGGTGGTTTGAGGGGCATGTGACGTGCCATGGAGGTGCTGGGGGCGAGGGGGAGGGGTCCTGGGTTCGTATGGTGCCGGGGTGGGTCGTCTTGGCATGGATGATCCGCGTCGAGGAAGCATTGGCGGGAGTGCCATGAGGTGAGCGTGTGCGGGTGGGAGGCGAGGCGGGGGCGGCACCCCGCTGGCTCCTCCTTACAAAATGGCCACCCAAGCCAGCCGCGGCCCACCTCTTACGACAAGAGAGTCTTGTGCCCCGACACCCTGACCCGCCCCGCCCCGCCCCGCCTGCCGCCCACTCCCACCCACCCGTCGCTGTTGTTCATGGTGTTCCCTTCCTCCCTCGGGTGACTCGCGGGGCACGTCACTTTGCATACCAGGTAATCTTGCCTACAGCGCCCTTGCCTTCCCTGCCTGCCTGCCTGCCTGCCTGCCTGCCTGCCTGCCTGCCTGCCTGCCTGCCTTCCTCCCTCACGCTCCGTAACAGTTATTGATTCACGTGTTATTCTCAAGGTAATAAAGACAACAATAGCGGCGTGACGCTGGCCTGGCACACACGCTCACTCCCTCCTTCGGTCCCCGCGGCCACTTCGCCACTCACGCCACTCGTCTCTTTACTGCATGAAGGTCCGTCACTCACCACCCACTCCTCCTCTTCCTTCTACGTCGCCATTACAATAACACGACGGCGGCGACGGCACCGTTTACGCACATTACCCTTGGGGAGGGAGCGAGGGCCGCCCTGCCCCTCCATTAGGGCGCCAAGGGTCCGGCCCAAAACCAAACAGCCGCCCTCCACTCCGCGCCATCCCCGGTTATTCAAACACACTAATATTCTCGCCAGCCAGGCCATACAACCTAAACATTATAAGACTTTTCCCGCCGCCGCCGCCGCCGCCGCCGTACACTCGTCGCCCTCCATTAGGGTGCAGGGGCGCACCACAAACTCAAACACACACCCGCGTGAATTTTCAACCCCATTGCCAGACCGGTTTATAAGTGCGCCGATTTGTCATACGTCCGGCCAGCTCCCAGATCCATTTACCGAGGGCCGTACAGCCGACAGCGGTGGGGCGGCGGCATGTTTACAATCACGCTGCCTCAGAATATCGGCAGGATACTTCCACAAAAATGGTCAGAATTCTTTGCCTCGTCTTGTGTCTGTAACTCGCTCAGCGTCGCCCAGGGAGGCAGGAGCCGCAGCCGCAGCCGCCACACTCCCGCCGGCGGTTCGGAGCGGCGAGGGGCGGCGGGGACTCCCTCAAGTATCGACATCGGGCGCCTACTTAGTGTTGGAGACGAAAACAGATTTTTTGTCGGCGGGTCATTGAGCGGCGGAGCGAATATTCAAAGGACATGATGGAGTGAGTGTGTTGACCCGCACCTTCCCTATCTACTGTTAGATTCCCACACTGCTGACCTCTTCCTCCTGCCCCTCCTCTCTCTCTCTCTCTCTCTCTCCCCTCTCCCTCCCCGCCTGCCTCCCGCTAACCCGCCGGGACCCACCGCCGGACAATGACAATTAAACAAGTCAGTGAGGCAACGCGACACCGCCGACAAACGCCGCGACACAACTGCATTACGATTGACACTCACCATGTCGCGTCATCCTCGTATCGGCATTACTCAAATAATCATAATTTCTCTGCCTAATCATCAATATTTTGCAACATCCGATATTCCTCCCCCCTTGGGTCTTCCCTCCTCCTCTCCCTCGCTCCCCCCAGCGGCGTGCAGTAATTATGTTGCTATCTTGGCCACTAGCTAAATTAGGCCCGTAATACCCTAGACTGGGTTTGGCGTGACCCAGGTGACCCGCCTCCCTCCCCTGCCGCTCCCCTGCTCCTAACTAACGCCTTACAGGGGGGTTGCCGTGCCTTCCCTGCCGCCTCCGACATCCCTATTACCTCAGGCCCACTTCGATGTCCCCATTCAAGTGTGTGGGGGTGGAGGGGTCGTGGAGGGGTCGTGTGGGGGTTGTGGAGGGGAATGCAAGGCGTGAGTGAAGAGGTCCTACATCCATCACCTGCCCCAACACCCCCGCCGCACCCATAACTCACGTCCCTCCCCTCCATAACCACGTCACTCCGCCACTAATTTATATGAATTCGTCTGTGGCCCGTCAAGGCGCCGCTAATATATGTGCCGCGTCCGTGCCTCGCCGCGCAGGCCACCCCGCCTTCCTTGATGATTGGAATAATTTATTAGTTCGTAAGAAAAGGCAAGAAACAAAGGTAAGTTTATACACAACTCACTCAACACTCCCCAAGCCGGTGTGAGTGTGTGCCGCGCTGCCTCACTTAGGAAGACGTGTCACCAGCCTCTCCCTTCCCTTCCCTCGCGGCGACCTCCGATAGGCGACATTGTGCATTCTGTTTGTGGCAGTCGGTGAGGCCGAGGTGGACGCGCCAGCATGAAGCAAAATGTCATCATCCCTTGACGCACCACCATCGGCCGGGGGTCAGCGCCCCCCTCCACACCTGGGAAGAACACACCTGCACCACCACTCGGCCACACCGCGTCCCTCTTTGTGTTAAATCACCTCCTCCTCCAGACGGTGGGCGGGCCTGATGGCGGACCCCTGGGCCGCGCGGGATAGCGGCGACCACAGTCCTGCGGCGGCGACCCCGGCAGGTTGTACTTCAGTGTCCCGCGTTCTGCTCCGCCTGAGGGGACCCGAGATTCATGAAACAACCAGATCTAATGATGATGCCCGCGTAGGAACCTCTGCGTCGCGGCACCTGAGGCGGCGGGTCGCGGGTCGCAGGTCGCGGGGGGTCGGGGAGCGGCCAGGTGGCGGCGCCGTGCCGTCCACCTCCTTAAGTCACCGTCGCCACAAGCGGCGTCATCACATCACAGGAACAAAACAATGCCGGGGGAGGGAGGGAGGAAGGGAGGGGGTGAGGGCAGGGTGGTGGGGTCGCTGACGGTGCAGGGCGCGGCGGGACAGCAGGGCAGTTACATTATCATAGAAATGAGGGCGGCCGGCCGCTAATGGCTTTAATAAAATGCAGCTGTGCCCGGAAGCCACTTGAGAAAAGGTTTACACCGGCGGTCATGCTGATCCACGACCACCGCTCCTTATGGCGCCGCCCACACCCCGCCCACGCCCACGCCCGCCCTGACCTCCCAGTCCTGCTGTGACCTCTGCCCTCAGCTGTCCTGCCCCGCAATACTGTCACTCCCCCGCCAGTCCCTTGACTCCTTCCCGCCGGTGTGGCCCAGAAGTCCCCGGGGTGCGTCGAGTGCCAGACACGTGGCTCGGGTTATGGCGCCCCAGGGGGTGTGCCAGGCGGGGAGGGGGGAGGGGGCGAGGACGTCCCTCCCCAACGCATGCAGATCAACGCCAGACGCCAATATTTTTCAAACTTTCGATCCGGGAGGAGAACGAACACTCCCATCTTGGCCCAAAGACGAGGGGACGAAGCAGGTCCTGGCGAGGCCCCGACAAAGGGGGTGAGGCGGCGACACCATCCTCACCTGCCTTTGTCACTTGGTCCAAAAGAGTGCCCCTCAATTGGTCACCTGTGGCACGCTAAGGAGCCTCGTCTGGCCACAACACTCCAGGGGTCACCCAAGGTTTATTTTCCCGCACCTTCTTACTACCGGGCGCCTGGGTGACTCATGCCCCAGTCCCTCCAATGGCCCATCCTTGTGTCTACAGAAGATAAAGTCCTTGAGGCTCCTGCACTCCTTCGTGTTCTTGGATTGCAGGAGAACCAACGTTGCATCTCCATCGCTATCAATTTTTCAGAGGGCAAGACATGAAGTTGGTGGTGCAGACAGAGTCCTCCAAGTGGGGCCTCCGGGCGGTGGTGCGAGGCAAAGGCGGTGATGGTGTTGTGGTGTCCGGTGTCCCCGATTGTTTCCTTCCCGCCATGAGAAAGGGTGGGCGGCGGTTTTTGCCATGGGGACTAAAGGGGCGCGATAAAAAAAGGGAGGAAAAGGAGAGAGGGGAGAGAGAGGACACACCGCTTCTGGAATAATAAACAGATGGTCTCCCTTTCCCTTAATTGAGGACCTGTTGTTAGGGTGGTGGTGGTGGTGGTGGTGGTGGTGGTGGTGGTGGTGGTGGTGGTGGTGGTGGTGAGCCGTTCTTTGACTATATAGCATTCCTTCCTTTCCTCCTTCCCTCATGGCCAAAATCACTAAATCTCTTCCATTACTAAGGTCACCACTATCATCACTCTCATCACTCCACCACTGCCTACATCTGTTATCATCACTACAATCACCACCATTCTCCCTGCACCATTATATCAACCCTACATCTCAAATTTGTCATCACCACCACTAGTACCACCACCACTACCATCACCACCATCACCACTACTACCCCCACCACCACCATTACTACCACCATCACCATCACCACTATTACCACCATCACCATCACTACCACCACCACCACCACCACCACCACTACTACCACCATCACCATCACTACTACTACCACTATCACCACCACCACCACTATCACCATCACCCCTACCACTACCATCACCATCACCACCACTACTACTACCGCCATCACCATCATCACCATCACCATCACCCCTACCACTACCATCACCACCACCACCACTACTACCACTATCACCACCACTACTACCACTATCACCACCACTACTACCACTATCACCACCACCACTACCACCATCACCATCATCACCATCACCACTACCTCCAACCTCATCACCACCATCACTACCACTATCACCATCACCACCA
Source organism: Chionoecetes opilio (assembly GCA_016584305.1). Classification (NCBI taxonomy): domain Eukaryota; kingdom Metazoa; phylum Arthropoda; class Malacostraca; order Decapoda; family Majidae; genus Chionoecetes; species Chionoecetes opilio. The sequence goes on from JACEEZ010025165.1 coordinate 360,874, forward strand.
CTACTACCACCATAACCATCATCCCTACCACTACCATCACCACCACCACCACCACCACTATCACCACCACCATCACCATCATCACCATCACCACTACCACCACCCTCATCACCAACACCACTACCACTATCACCACCACCACTACCATCATCATCACCATCACTATCAAAGCAGCATTATCGCCTCCATAACCATCATTATCACACATCATTATCTTTCTTTATCTCACAGTCCACTCATCCTCCTCTAATTCTTCGTTTTCACAATATTAATAATGATGATAATGAAAATAGTAAAATAAAAATAGTGATGGTCTTTATAATTTTTTCTTTCTCTCTCTCTCTCTCTCTCTCTCTCTCTCTCTCTCTTCTCTCTCTTCTCTCTCTCTCTCTCTCTCTCTCTCCTCTCTCTCTCTCTCTCCATTAGCTCCCTCTCACTTCTCTGCCTTCCCCTCTTTCGACAATTCTCCTTCCATTTCTTCCCTACATACATTCTCTGATCACCACCTAAATTCTTTGACATTTATTCTCTCTCTCTCTCTTCCTTCTCTCTCTTCTCTATCTCTTCCTCTTCTCTCTCTCTCTCTCTCCTCTCTCTCTCTCTCTCTCTCTCTCTCTCTCCTCTCTCTCTCTCTCGTCTCTCTTCTCCTCTCTCTCTTCTTCTTCCACCTCAGCGTAATTCCCACAATCCCCTGCGGCGCGGTTTCTCATTGTCATAATATTCCTTTTCAGCAAATCCATGTCATCCCTCGACTGCTGATCTGCTGAACTCAGTGAAGTTCTTTGGCCCTTGGGTGGACCTGCTGACTTCAGGTAAACTCTTCTATAAACACCTGCTGATGCTGCTGACGAAGTGCTGACGAAGTGCTGACATTATGAAGGTGCTGAGTGTCCATTGAAGTGTTGTGGGCGTCTAGCTGTCCTTATGGAGTTCTTGGGGCCGATGGGTTTTGGGGTTCTTGGGGCCGATGGGTTTTGGGGTCTTTGGGGCCGATGGGTTTTGGGGTCTTTGGGGCCGAGTGGGTTTTGGGGTCTTTGGGGCCGAGTGGGTTTTGGGGTCTTTTTGGGCCGATGGGTTTTGGGGTCTTTGGGGCCGAATGGGTTTTGGGGTCTTTTTGGGCCGATGGGTTTTGGGGTCTTTGGGGCCGAGTGGGTTTTGGGGTCTTTGGGGCCGAATGGGTTTTGGGGTCTTTGGGGCCGAGTGGGTTTTGGGGTCTTTGGGGCCGAGTGGGTTTTGGGGTCTTTGGGGCCGAGTGGGTTTTGGGGTTCTTGAGGGTGGGTTTTGGGTCTCATGGGGCAAGGCAAGGCGGGTCTGGGAGGGTTGGGGCGGGGCGGTTATAGAGGCTCTCCCTGTGTGTATTCTGCTGATGTACAGAGTCAACAGGACCTCCTTGGCGGGTTGGCGAGAAGGGGGACGTAAGCCACAGTGCCTCTGCTCGGCCGTGGGGAGCCAGCAGCAGGAGCCAGTGTGCGGCGTCCTGTGGCTCATCACCGCCGCGCCCCTGGGAGCTGTGTGTCCAGACTGATCTAATCGGGTTAAGCGTCGTCCAGGGCTCCCGACGTTCCCTGTGTTTGCCTCCCCGACCACCGACCAACAACCGACCGCCGACCACGCGTCATCGCCCCACAGGACCAGTTTTCTCAATTTTTTTCCAGTGTCCAAACTGATCACGTCCTTCCCCGCCCTATGCCGCCTATCTCTCGTGTTGGATGTATGTGTGTCTCATCATGTGTGTGTGTGTGTGTGTGTGCGTCATGGGTGTGAGAAGGTCGCACACACGCCCTCAATACGTCACAACCTGTTACATCAGCACCGGCGTCGGGAGGAGCGAGGCGTCTCCCCTCACACTTACCTGCCCCGTGCATGCCCGCGCCTCTACCTGTCTGTCGCCTAGCAAGATGCAGCTCCTGTCTGGGGTCGCCATGCGGGGAGCCTGCCACTACGACTACAGCACAGCAGCGGCACAGCACATGCAGCACGGCGCCTCATGCTCGGCCACCGCACACATACAATACAACAAACACAGCAAACACAGCACACAGAACACAGCATGGGCGGCCAGACACCAAATGACTAATGGTTTTCACGGCCTCCACCTTACCTGCCACTTTGTACATCACCTGTTGACACCTAAGCCTTGCACAGGTAAAACCAATAATACACAGTTCCCGATCATCATCTGACGTCCTAACACACCTGTCTCCTGTCGCACCTCACAGCGGCACTACTTAGCGAGGCGGAGGCATTTCGACGCCTCATAACGCACTTTGTTTGGCTCGATGGCGTTACACAAGGGGATTTTCAATGGGTTATTTTTTTGCGTGTGTTTAATTAAATATGTACTTTTTTTGTATGTGTGTAAATGTGTACTTTTTTATGTGTGTGTGAGTAAATATGTTTGTGTGTGTGTGTGTGTGTTGTGTGTGTGTGTGTGTGTGTGTGTGTGTGTGTGTGTGTGTGTGTGTGTGTGTGTGGTGTAAATATATACTTTTTTTGTGTGATTTTAAAATATGCTCTTGTTTACCTGAAAAAATATTTGACAGTGGCATCTCTTTTTCCCCTCATCGTCCCTTTCCTCCTAGTCTCTCTACCTCTTCCCTCTCCTCTCTCTCCCTCTTCCCTCTCCTCTCTCTCCCTCTTCCCTCTCCTCTCTCTCCCTCTTCCCTCTCCTCTCTCCTTCTTCCCTCCCCTCTCTTTCCCTCTTCCCTCTCCTCTCTCTCCCTCTTCCCTCTCCTTTCTCTCCCTCTTCCCTCTCCTCTCTCTCCCTCTTCCCTCTCCTCTCTCTCCCTCTTCCCTCTCCTCTCTCTCCCTCTTCCCTCTCCTCTCTCTACCTCTTCCCTCCCCTCACCGCCTCCCTCCCTCCCCTCACCGCCTCCCTCCCTCCCTCCCTCTTCTAGAAATCAAAAGCAAGTAATTAAAGTTAAGTGTCCCGTCTCTTCCTATTTTCATTTAGGAACATAAGAAAATAAGGAAGCTACAAGAGGCCGCGAGGACTACACGTGGTAGTTCCTGTCACCTAACACTACCTACATCCACCTTCCATCCCCATCCATGAACCTATCCAGCCCCTCTTTAAAGCTCCCCAATGACTCTGCACTAACTACCTGTCTACTGAGACCATTCCATTCATTCACCACCCTATTTGTGAACCAGTTTTTCCCTATTTCCTTTCTAAATCTACGCTTTTCCAGCTTGAATCCGTTACTTCTTGTTCTACCCTGGTTAATAGCCGTAAGAACTTTTCCTACCTCTCCTTTATTAAATCCCTTTATCCACTTAAAAACTTCTATCAGATCGCCCCTTACTCTGCATCTCTCGAGTGAGTGTAACTTTAATAACTTCAATCACTTCTCATAACTAAAGTTACGCATCCCTTGTATCATTATCATTTTGGTCATCCTTCTCTGCACTGATTCTAACAAGGCTATATCCATCCTGTAATACGGAGACCAAAACTGAACTGCATAGTCTAGGTGAGGCCTGACTAGAGCCAGATAAAGCTTTAGAAAGATAAAGATTTCTTCTCTCCTAGTTTCTATCTCTGTGCTTTCTTATAAATTTCTTGTCTTTTTTCTCTCCATTCCTTCCTTTCTTACTCTCTTCCTTTTTCTCTAATGGATACACAAATTATCTGTAACCTTCATTTTTTTTCTCTCTCTCTCTCTCTCTCTCTCTCTCTCTCTCTCTCTCTCTCTCTCTCTCTCTCTCTCTCTCTCTCTCTCTCTCTCTCTCTCTCTCTCTCTCTCTCTCTCTCTCTCTCTCACTAAAAATCTTCCTCCATTCCCCTTATTTCTCTCCTATCTTTCTTTCCTTTTTTTTCCTTTTTTTCATTGTTGTGTTTTCTCTTTCTTATTTTTGTAATTTATTTGTATTTTTTTTTTGTTAGTGATCATATTGTTTGTTGTGTTTGTGTTTGTGCTTGTTCTGGATTGTGTGTTGTAGTGCTGTTGTGTTTTGTTTCTGTTTGTTTATAGTGCTGTGATTGTGTGTTTTGTGTTTGTTCGTGTGTTGTGGTGTGTGGGTGTGTATCGTGGTGATGGTTTGTGTTCAGTGTTTAGTGTGGTTGGTGGTTGTGTTATGTGGGTGTTGGTGTGTTTTGGTGTGTGTGTGGTTGTGGTGTGGTGTGTGTATACAAGTGGTGTGTGTTGGTCTGTGTGGTGTGGTATCAGTGGTGTGGTATACGTGTGTGTGTGGTGTGGTGTGGTGTGATCGTGGGTAGTGTGGTGTGGTTTGGTGGTATCATGTGTCGTTGGTGGTGTGGTATACGTGTTGTAGTGTGGTGTGGTTGTTGTGGTGTGGTTTACGTGGTGTAGTGTGTGTGTGTGTGGTTCAGTGTGTGGTGTGTGTGTGGTGTGTGTTGTTCAGTGGTGTGGTGTGGTTGTGTGTGGTATACAGTGGTGTGGTGTGTGGTATCAGTGTGTTGTAGTGTTGGTGTTGTGGTGTGGTATACAGTGGTGTGTGTGTGTGTGGTGGTGGTGTGGTCTGGTATACAGTGGTGTGTGTGTGTGTGGTTGTGGTATACAGTGGCGTGTGGTGTGGTATACAGTGGTGTGTGTTGGTGTGGTCGTGTGTGTGGTTGGTGTGGTATACGAGGTGGTGTGGTGTGTAGTGTGGTTGTGGTATACAGTGGTGTGGTGTGGTGTGGTTGTTGGTTACAGTGGTGTGTGGGTAAGTGGTGTGGTGTGGTGTGGTGGTTGTGGTATACAGTGGTTGTGGTGTGGTGTGGTGTGGTATACAGTGGTGTGTGTGGTGTGGTGTGTGTGTGGTGTGTATACAGTGGTGTGGTGTGGTGTGTGGTGTGGTGTGGTTGTGGTATACAGTGGTGTGTGTGGTGTGGTGTGGTTATACAGTGGTGTAGGTGTGGTTGTGGTGTGGTGGTGTGTGTGGTGGGATACAGTGGTTGTGGTGTGGTGTGGTGTGGTATACAGTGGTGTGTGTGGTGTGGGTGTACAGTGGTGTAGGTGGTGGTGTGGTGTGGTGTGGTGTGGTATACAGTGGTGTGTGTGGTGTGGTGTGGTATACAGTGGTGTGGTGTGGTGTGGTGTGTGTGGTGTGGTATACAGTGGTGTGGTGTGGTGTGGTGTGGTATACAGTGGTGTGTGTGGTTGTTGGTATACAGGGTGTGTGTGGTGTGGTGTGGTGTGGTATACAGTGGTGTGGTGTGGTTGGGTATACAGTGGTGTGTGTTGTGGTATACAGTGGTGTGTGTGGTGTGTGGTTACAGTGGTGTGTGTGGTATGTGGTTAGGGTGTGTGTTACGTGTGGTGTAGTGGGGTGTGGGTGTGGTGTGGTGTGGGTATACAGTTGGTGGGTTGTGGTGTGGTTGATACAGTGGTGTGTGTGGTGTGGTGTGGTATACAGTGGTGTGGTGGGTGTGTGGTAAGTGTGGTGTGGTGGTGTGGTGTTGGTATACAGTGGTGTGGTGTGGTGTGGTGTATACAGTGGTGTGGTGTGGTGTGGTTACAGTGGTGTGGTGTGGTTGATACAGTGGTGTGGTGTGGTTGTGGTGTGGTTGTGTGTGTGGTTATACAGTGGTGTGGTGTGTGGGTATACAGTGGTGTGGTGGTGGTGTGTGTGTGTGATATACAGTGGTGTGGTGTGTTGTGGTGTGGTGGGGTGTGTGTGGTATACAGTGGTGTGGTGTGGTGTGGTGTGGTATACAGTGGTGTGGTGTGGTGTTGGGGGTTGGGGTGTGGTATACATGGTGTGTGGTGTGGTGTGGTGTGGTGTGTGGGGTGTGGTGTGGTGTGGTGTGGTGTGGTGTGTATACAAGGTGTGTGTGTGAGGTGTGGTGTGGTGGGGGTGTGGTTGTGGTGTGGTAGTGTGGTGGTGTGGTATACAGTGATGTGGTGTGGTGGGGTGTGGTGTGGTGTGATGTGGTGTGGTGTTCGTGGTGTGGAGTGGTGTTCGTGGTGTGGTGTTCGTGGTGTGGTATACAGTGGTGTGGTGTGGTGTTCGTGGTGTGGAGTGGTGTGGAGTGGTGTGGTGTTCGTGGTGTGGTATACAGTGGTGTGGTGTGGTATGGTGGTGTTCGTGGTGTGGTGTGGTGTGTTTGTGGTGTGGTATACAGGGGTGTGGTGTGGTGTTGTGTGGTGTTCGTGGTGTGGTGTGGTGTGTTTTGGTGTGGTATACAGAGGTGTGGTGTGGTGTTGTGTGGTGTTCGTGGTGTGGTGTGGTGTTCGTGGTGAGGTATACAGTGGTGTGGTGTAGTGTAGTGTGGTGTTAGTGGTGTGGTGTGGTATACAGTGGTGTAGTGTGGTGTGTGTGGTGGTCGCCTCGCCTCGCCTCGCCACTCGCCACAAGACCTGCCAACACTCCCTCTCGCTCCCCCCGCCGCGGCACCCACTGCTTTTTTCGGCTTTCTCCCCGGGGGGCGGCGCGTCTTGAGTCCCCCGGCACACACTATTATTCTCAGGGCATGATGAGCAGCGCGGCGGCCTACCATAACCCTTACGTCCATCACCGTAAGGGTTACATTTACATGCAGCTGTTGCCCGGGATGGGATTGTGGGGGTAAATTTTGAAGTTTTATTTGATGAGTTTGTGGTCCGTGTTGATTGTTGTGTCCAAAGACAGGAGACCTCATGGTGGAGCGCCCCTCACTACCACCTCCTCTACCACCACACACACGCTATTCCCGCCCTTCCCCCCCACCACACAAGGCCCACAATCGCCCGCTACAGAGCCTCGCCTACGCCCCTAGACACTCAGGTAATAGGTATGCGCAGGTGGACCGCAAGATATTTTTTCTCAAGGAACCCGTGGCTTTGACAAATGAGATATAATATTTTGGGAGTAATAGTGCCACGCAGCGCCTCATGCCAGAGGCGGGCGGGGACGGATTGGGGGGGGGGGGGGCTGCCTTCGCCTCCACGCCAATACTCATCCAGATTACCACCATAAGTCTACGGCAACTTTGTGGAAGGTTAGATTATTCTCTGTTGATCAGCAGGACGAGGGGAGAGTGAGGGGAAAGGGGGGGAGGGGAGCACGTGGGCAGCCTCCCCTCCCTCCCTCCCTCCCCTCACCTGTCCTCATTTCCCCTCACCCGTACAGCGCCGTCTCGCACCACTCATCCCCTCACTCCCTCCTTACAGCTTCATGGTATCAATTAGTTTGTTGGGCAAGAAATACAATAGAAAGTCTCTCTCTCTCTCTCCTCTCTCTCTCTCTCTCTCTCTCTCTCTCTCTCTCTCTCTCTCTCTCTCTCTCTCTCTCTCTCTCTCTTCTTTCCTCATATTACGTCCATGACAATTAATATTCACCACCGATTTGCTCTTACCACAATCCGCCACACGCAATAACCAACACACAACACCACACACCACACACACACACACACACACACACACACACACACACGTTGCATAACCCATTCACCACATCATTACCACCATCACCACCACTATCACCTCCACCACAACAATCATGTCATTCATCCATTACATACAATTGAGAGAGAGAGAGAGAGAGAGAGAGAGAGAGAGAGAGAGAGAGAGAGAGAGAGAGAGAGAGAGAGAGGAGAGAGAGAGAGAGAAGAGAGAGAGAGAGAGAGAGAGAGAGAGAGAGAGAGAGAGAGAGAGAGAGAGATGACTTCAGGTAGTGACGGGAGGGAGACAGGTAGGAGACAGGTAAATAATTCCTAAAAAAAAACGACAGGTATTCATTGTTTGTAAAGAAGGCAAGTAAAGTAGAGCATACACACACACACACACACACACACACACACACACACACACACACACACACACACACACACACACAGGGGTTAGATCGATTAGATTAAGGCACAAATATATCGCCTAAAGGGTCGTTAGGAGTAGTTGGGGCACTTAAGCCAACCCTCTTACACGACTTGCAACGCCTTTCCTTTTTCCCCTCAATAAGACTAGCCTCCGCGTCCCCTCACCTTCCCTTTCCCCTCACCTATTGTTACCTGCCAAAGACCCACTGATGATTGTAGGTATACATTTTGAAGAGAGGAAAGGGGAAGGGAGGGGAGGGGGTCTGTATGTCAGTCTCTTCCCCTATTCTACTTTCCCCTTCATCATCTTGTCCCCTCTCTCCCCCTCTTCGCTGTCCCCCTTTTCTCATCAACTCTTCCTCCTCTTCTTCTTCCTATTTCTTAATCATTCCTTCGATCGTCTTCTTGTCATTGAGGTGTGAGGGCGTGAAGTGTGTGTGTGTGTGTGTGTGTGTGTGTGTGTGTGTGTGTGTGTGTGTGTGTGTGTGTGTGTGTGTGTGTGTGTGTGTGTGTGTGTGTGTGTGTGTGTGTGTGTGTGTGCGTGCGTGCGTGCGTGGTGTGTGTGTGTGTGTGTGTGTGTGTGTGTGTGTGTGTGTTGTGTCAGAGGTGGGCACTTCCGCAAATACTTCCGCAAACCGCAACTTCCGCAAATTGCGGAAGTCAGAATTCGTTTGCGGATGTGCGGAAGTGTAAATGTTTGCGGAAGTACTTCCGCAAACGCAAATATGTCCGCAAATTCCGTATGTTTCCTTATAAAAACATTTTACTCTGTAACAATTAGGCCTAGAGTAAAAATTAATTGAAGCAAAGTTGTTAAGCTTGATGTGTTCTATCCAATGCCATTATCAGAAGTCAATTATCTCCTGTAGATTTTGAGATATTTAATAGTATGTCAAAAAAAAGATCTCACTTTTTAAAAACTCTAAATTCATTTTGCTATGGCTCATCAGAAAGGCCTGCTCAAGCTTTATCTTTACTCTTTCCTAGAAATTTCCTGTAAACCTCATAGTTTTCGAGTTATTTAAGAAAATGGATTTTATACTGAAAATCAAAGGTGTACCCCTTTTTTGAGATACCTATTATATCAATAGGTAAAACACCTCAAGCTTAACGTTTGTTTGTTGTTACCCTATTAATGTTTCCTCGAGGACTAATAATTTCATTGGCAAAACAAAAAAAATTAAACCTAACCTAACCTGAGCTCACCAAACCTATATATAAGATCCAGGTATTTTCACATAATTTATCAAAGTATCTCTTAGGAGATTATTAGGGGTATATTATTGTACCCCTATTAAGGGTATATAATATCTTACCCCTCTAATTATATATACTCTTAATAGGGATTATTAAATAGGGTATTAATATCACAGATATGAATAT
>JACEEZ010025165.1:372500-375000 GCA_016584305.1 Chionoecetes opilio
CCTCTCCTCCATGCCTCCTTCCTGACAGTAACCACAGCCAAGCCACACACACACACACACACACACACACACACACACACACGTATATACGCGCAAACACACTAGAAATTCAATCTGCGTTCACCCCTACACACACACACACACACACACACACACACACACACACACACACACACACACACACACACACACAGAACACTAGGAGGTGGCCTGAGTTAAATCTCCACATACACGCACATGCACACACACACATACACTAAAATGAAATCTTGAGAAAAACGCCCCACCATCTCGCTCTCCATTCCAAGCTTAACGCCGCGAGATGTGTGTGGAGGCGGAGCTCGCCTGGCTCGCCACACCTGTCTTACGTGTGCCGCAACGGGAGGGCGCGAGCTTTACTACCTTGCTCTGAGCTTGTGACGGGCACCACCACTACCACCCACCACCACCACCACTACCCATCCACCATCACCACCACCACTACCACCCATCCACCACCACCACCACCACCACTTCCATCTTAACTATCCAGCCCTTGTATCTCTTCCTCTTCACCACACCACCCACCACCACCACTTCCATCTTAACTATCCAACACTTGTATCTCCTCCTTTTCCTCTTCCTTCTGTGCCACTATTGCGAAAAAAGTTTACGAATGATCTTATTAACGTGTTCTTCCTCGTGTAGGTCTCCCAGCCTCTTATAGCTTCCTTATTTTGCTCTTTTATGTTATTTTCTCATGTTCTTATGTTCCCCAACCATCCATCGCTTCCCCCTCCTCCTCCTCCTCCTCCAAATGTTACTCCAATACAGAAAAAAAGGTGATTTGACACAACCGAGCAACTACATACCGATCAGCCTCACATCCGTAGTCTGTAAATTAATGGAAACAGTAATACGAGACAATGTGGTAAAATTCTTAGAAGAAAATAATCTGATTAAAAACTCCCAGCACGGCTTTCGTAATAAACGTTCTTGCCTCACAAATCTGCTAGACTTTTTTAATGATGTATACAGCACGTTCGACGAGACGAAAGCAGTAGATGTGATTTATCTTGACTTTCAAAAAGCGTTTGACAAAGTCCCCCATAAGCGTTTACTTAAGAAATTTAAGTCGCACGGCATAACTGGAAATATCTTAAATTGGCTTGAAGACTGGCGCTCTGAGAGAAAGCAGCGCGTCGTAATTAATGGAAAAGCATCTAGCTGGCAAGATGTTTTAAGTGGTGTACCGCAGGGATCTGTACTAGGTCCTGTACTTTTCTTAATCTATGTAAACGATATTGACGAAGGCCTCACCTGTAAGATATCAAAGTTTGCGGACGCTACTAAAATAACGAATAAAGTAATCACAACTGCCGATAAGATGCAATTGCAATCTGACCTTGATCGCTTAGTTAGTTGGGCAAAGAAGTGGCAGATGAAATTATATACCGATAAGTGTTAAGGTTTTGCATATAGGAAGTAATAACGATCAAATTAACTACTCAATGGACGGACATGAACTTTCCAATGTTACCGAAGAAAAAGACTTGGGGATTATTATAAGCAACGACCTCAAGCCCAGTAAACATTGTTCAGAAGTTGTTAAGAGGGCTAACAAATTAACTGGTTTCATAGGAAGAACTTTCGAATATAAGTCTGCAAAAGTCATTCCTACACTTTTCAATGCGATCGTACGTCCTCATCTTGAATATTGCGTTCAGTTCTGGTCACCTAACTATAGAAAAGATATAATCAAACTGGAGAGAGTACAAAGAAAAGTTACTAAAATGATTCCGCGCTTGCGAAACAAGCCATACGAAGAGCGATTGAAGGAACTTAACTTGTTCAGTTTGTCAAAACGTAGGTTGCGAGGAGACTTAATAGAATTGTTTAAAATGTTCCATGGCTTCGATAATGTTAACATAAACGACTATTTGAATATTGATTGGACAAGCACTACTCGTGGTAATGGATACAAGATAATTGGTAAGCGATTTCGGTCACATGAAGCGAAGCACTTTTTCTTTAATAGAGTTGTTAATATATGGAACTCTCTTCCAGCACAAGTAGTTAATAGTAACACGGTTGAGGCGTTTAAGAACAAACTAGATAAATACTTAGCATCAACTGCCACACTCGATTACTTCGGCCCTATGTAAACTTTTTTTTTTGTATACCGTTAGCTTTAGTTCAGAGTCTGTCTCCCCTTCAATCTTTCCTATAAAGTTCCATGGCAGTTTTTCTATACTGTATGGTGTTTTTTTCTCATTTTTTTCCTACTGGTCTCGGGCGGAGGGAGAGGTGGGTGGGGAGGAGCCTTCAACTTTACTATTCTTTTACCTCTAACACGTAGAAACTATAGTGGTAGAAAGTAGTCACACAGGCAGCCTCGTTTGGCCCAGTAGGGCTGTTGCTGTCTGTTCTTCCTTTGTATTCCCGAAACCACTGTATATAAATCCTCTATCGTAAATCCTCTTCATTAATCCATAATAATAAATAAAACACATTATCATAC
>JACEEZ010025165.1:385000-400000 GCA_016584305.1 Chionoecetes opilio
GCAGCAGCGTGGCGTCAGGAGCCTATCAGCGTCATCGCGAGGAGCGGCGTGTGTGCGTGGCAGGTTGGCATGTGTCTCCCTGAGGTGCTTGTGGAGGGCGGTGAGGCAGGTCCGGGGGAGGCAGGAAGCCAGCCTCACTGTGCTGCACATCTCAGGGTCATCAGCAGCACGGTGATGGTGGCGGGGCGGGGCGGGGCGGGCCACACTGGACATAACAAGGCCCCTGCGGCACCAGGTAAGTTCCCAGCCGCCGCCGCCGCCGCCAGGGCTGCCCCGGGGGTCCGTGCCCCGCCATTCACCTACAATTTATGACCATAATTACTGAATAAAAATGGTGGCCGTTTTTGAACGGCCTTCCCGCGTAAATCAAAGCGGGTGTCGTTACTTTTGGCGCGTTTAATCGGCGGGTCACAGCGGGCGGCGGCGGCGGTGGTGGTGTCGGCGACGGGCCGGAGCACCTTCGGTCCGCCGCCCAATCCCCGGGGAGGCCGCGCGGACTGTGACGTCACCGAATTCCAGCCAATACCGGAGAGGCTTCAGCCCCGCCGTCAGCCAGCGGCGCCCACTGATTGGCGGGCGGCGTGGGGGCGTGCGGGCAGCCAGACCCCCGCCCACCCCGCCCCGCTGCCTGCCCCGCCCCTCTAACAGTCGCCTCGCGGGTGAAAACTGTTTGATGTAATTATTTAATTATCATCTTGCAAGCTGAGACGCAGACTCACGTAACGAGCTCGACCATCAATGAAAAAACAGCGTTTGTGAATCCGAGCCTCGGGCCACGGCGGGGAGGGGTGGGGGCGGCGCCCCTACACACGTACATGCCTCCGTAGTAATGTCATTATCATATTCCCAATACTAACAGCATCAGCACGCCACGCCGACAATCACACGGCGCCCTTGAACCACTGATCACCGACGAGCCGCGACAGCCATCCCCTGCACACACACACACACACACACGCACACACACACAACACACACACACCACACACACACACATCTCTAGGAGGAAGAACAGGTATAGCAGAGAATCGGTCAACGAGTGGAGGGAGAGGAGGAGGCGTTGTGGCAGGTGAGTAACTCTTTGACTCACACCTTCCAAACTTTACAGCCGAGGCAAAGACAACAGGTAAGCAATAGTGATGAAGGGACGCCGCTGATGACGCGACGCACGGGAGAGGCAGGGGAGACTGAAGGGGAGACTGAAGGGTCACCTGGGGAAAGTGACGTGTAAGGAAGAAGAGAAAAAAACCAGAGAAGATGAGGACTATAGGTAAAAGAAGATGACGAGGAAAATGAAGATGATGAAGAAGAAGAAGTAGAAGAAGAAGAAGAAGAAGAAGAAGATGAAGAAGAAAAAGGAGAAGAAGAACAAGGAGAGGACTAAGTAAAGGAAGATGACGAAGAAGAACAAGAACAAGAAGAACAAGATGAAGAAGAAGAAAACAAGAAGTAGAAGGAAAAAAAGAAGAACGAAATAGATGAGGAGGTATAGAAAAATATGAAGATGAAACGAAAAAGAGGAGGAATAAGAGGAGGAAGAGAAGGAGGAGGAGGAGGAGAGGAGGAGGAGGAAGGAGGTATGAGGAGGAGGAGGAGGCCGGGCTTCTACCACAACGCTCCACCCACTATTAATTTTCTTCTCCTTGTTAATTGTCCTCATTAAACTCACCACTCATGCCAAAAGTGCAGCTTAATGAGAGAATATTGTGCATGCTTTTTTTTCCTTCCTTCCCACAGAGAGAGAGAGAGGAGAGAGAGAGAGAGAGAAGAATAGAGAGAGAGAGAGCGAGAGAGAGTAGAGAGAGAGAGAAGAGAGAGAGAGAGAGAGAGAGAGAGAGAAGAGAGAGAGAGAGAGAGAAGAGGAGAGAGAGAGGAGAGAGAGAGAAGAGAGAGAAGAGAGAGAGAGAGAAGAGAGAGAGAGAGAGAGATCGTGGATTCGTAAGAGAAGAGAGGAGAGAGAGAGAGAGAGCGAGAGAGAAGAGAGAGAGAAGAGAGAGAATAGAGAGAGAGAGAGAGAGAGAGAGAGATAAGGTCGTGGATTCAGTAGAGAGAGAGGTCGTTGGATTCGTAGAGAGAGAATTCCGTGATTCCGTGAAGAGAGAGGTCGTGGATTCGTAGAGAGAGGAGGTCGTGGATTCGTAGGAGAGAGAGGTCGTGGATTCGTAGAGAGAGCGGTCGTGATGTTCGTAGAGAGTAGAGGTCGTTGGATGTCGTAGAGAGAGAGGGTCGTGGGAATTCGGTAGAGAGAGAGGGTCGTGAGTCGATTGATTCGTAGAGAGAGATTCTTGAGTATTCGAGAGAGAGAGGAGTAGAGGAGAGAGCGAGAAAGAAAGGTCCTGGATTCGTGATGGAGTATCATATTCATTTTTCTAAACTAAACTATTTAATCTCCCTCTCCTCTCTCCTCTCTACCCCTCCATCTCCTCAGTCTCTCCCTCTCTCCCCCTCCTTCCCTCTCACAGGCTCTCTCATCGTCTCTCTCCTCCTCTCAGTCCGCTCCTCAGCTCTCCTCGTCAGCGTCTCATCTCTTCTTCTTCTCATCCATCTCGGCGTCTCCAACCCCTCATCTCTTCTCTCTCTCTCTCTCCTCTCCCTCTCACTCAAACTCTCCTCTCCTCTCGTTCTCACCTCATCTCCTCTCTTCTCTATTCTTCCGTGCCCCGTCTCCTCCTCTCTACCTCTCTCCCCATCTCCTCTCTCTCCAATCTAGTCTCTCTCTCTCTCCTCTCGCCGCTCTCCCTCCTCGTCTCTGCCGTCTCTCCCCTCCTCTCCTCCCTCTCTGCTCATCTTCCTCTGTCCTCCTCTCATTCCCCTCTCCCACTCTCCTCTCTCCCTCTTCTCTCTCTCACCTCTCTCTCTCTCCTTCCATCCGCTCCATCGTCTCGGATCTCCTCTACCCTTTTTTCCCTCCCCCCTCTCTCTCGTCCCCTCTCTCCTCCATCCTCCTCCTCGCGTCTGTCTCATCCTCCTCCCTCTCTCTCTCTCTCTCTCCCTCTCTCTCTCCGCTCTCCACGTCTCCTCTCTCTCCCTCGCTCGCTCTCACCCTCGCAGTCGACTCACCTCTCTCCTCTTCACCTCACGTCTCACTCCCCTTCCTCTCCTCTCTCCTCGCTTCTCCTCTCGTATCCTCGTCGTCTCTCTTCCTCTCCTTCTCTCTCTCATCACCGGTCTCACCTCTCTCCTCCCTCCCTCGGTCTCCTCATCTTCGCTCTCTCCGATCCATCCCTCCTCCCCCTCCTGGCGATCGCCTCTGTCCTCTCTCCTCTTCTCTCATCACCGTCTCCCGCCTCTCTCCCTCCTCTCCAGCCCCATCGCCCTCTCAGTGTCTCCTCCTTCAAAATCCTCGCTCTCATCCGCTCCGTTCCTCCGTCCCTCGACATCTCGCCTCACGTCCTCACGGTGCTCGATCTCTCCCCCTCTCAGTCACATCCGGACCGTCCTCAAAAATCTCTCCTCTCTTCCGACCTCCACGCGCACGACTCTCCCCTTCTGGCTCTTCCCTCTCACTCCCTCCCGTCACTCCCAGTTCATTCGCGTCTATCCCCTCCCTCTACTCCTCACCTACTTCACCTCTCTCATCTCATTCCCTCCTCAGTCCTCTCTCTCTCATTCACCTCCTTCTCCCTCTCTGCGTCTGTGTCTCTCTCGCTGCTCTCTCCTCTCCCTCTCTCTTCGCTCACCCTCCACACTCTCCCCCTCTCTCCCCCCCGAATCACCTTCTCCAACTTCGTCCTCCTCCGATTCTCTCCGTCCTTCTCTCACATCCTTCGCTCTTTTCCCAAAAAAGCCTCTCCTCCTCTCCTCTACACACTCTCCTCTCATCCTTCTCCCCGCGCTCTCTTCTCGCACTCCTCACTCCTCAATCCAAACTCCTCTTCCTTCACTCTCTCTCTCTAGAGCTCCTCTCCGCCCCCGCTCTCTCGTTCTCCCTCCCTACCGTATCGTCTCTCCCCCCCTTTTCCTCTTCTCCTTTTCTTTTCTTCTCTCCCTTCCTCTCGCACCCGCCTCCTCCGTTCTCTCCATCCCCTCGTCTCCCTCCCTCTCCTCTAAGCCCTTCTCTCTCCCTCTCTCTCTCTCTGCTCTCCTCTCTCCTCTCCACACCGAGACTCGCCTCGTCTCCTCCCTCTCTTCCCTCCCTCCCTCTCTCACCGCCATCCTCTCCGGTCTCCTCTCCCACCTTCCCTCCATCTTCCTCTCATCCATCTCTCACTCGTCTCTCCTCTCCTCTCACAGTCCCTCCTCTTAATTGCCTTTGTTATTTCCTGTTTATTTCATTCTCTATCTTCTTTCATTCCGGCAAAGTGCCCGGTGATTTTGATCCTATAACCATCTTTATCTTGTTCTATCTTTCTTTCGTTCC
Organism: Chionoecetes opilio; assembly: GCA_016584305.1. NCBI lineage: Eukaryota > Metazoa > Arthropoda > Malacostraca > Decapoda > Majidae > Chionoecetes > Chionoecetes opilio. Next base: position 389,361 of record JACEEZ010025165.1, read on the forward strand.
TCTTCTTTGTCTTTCTTCTTCTTCCCAACACGAGGACACGGGCCAGTAATATATATGCTTTAAACTTCCTTGCAAATTATACCCAGTTACCTCGAGAATTATGAAAACGGCGTGTGGATGAGCCTATTTTAGGTACAACTCATTCCATCCTGAGTGTTTATGATTACCACGCCTCCACCTCCTCCTCAAACTCCTCCTCCTCTTCCAAGTCCTCTTCCACTACTAGGAAAATAATCTCCACTCTTGCAAACTCTTCACCATCGCCCATTATTTTTTGTTTATTATTAATTTAACTTTTCCATTACATCAACCTACCACCTATCATTTTCTATATCATGTCACCACTAACTCTACTTTGCATTACCTACTGCCACGTTGTACCTCCACCCACACCATACACACACACACACACACACACACACACCGACACACACAAACACACAAGGAAACTCACGTAGTGTAAGGGTTAGAAACGCTCGGCTCACACCGAGAAGGTCCCGGGTTCGGATCCCCGTGCGGAGCGAAAGGACAGATGTGCGGTCCTTCCCATTAAAAAACCCGAGCCCCCTGTCCACCCAGCAGTGAATGGGGGGGTACCGGTGTTTAGCCGGGGGTTTTGGTGACCCTCCTCCTGGGGTGGGGCTTTCGGGCTAACACTAAGCACTAAGGATGACTGATGAAATAATGTTGCTTTTAGAGACGGGTGTGCCATACGAGCTGTAAGCTCAGAGCCCTGTAAATAAAAATTAACAACTTATGAATACACACATAACACACACAGAACAACACTCACCCACACCACAACACACACAACACACCCACTGACCCACACACAGACACACACACACACACACACACACTGAGAGCATTCGCGCAAGTACTCACAGAAAAAAAAAAATCTCACAGGACAAATTACGAGACAGAAACGAGAAAAAAGCGAGACGAGTAAGAGATAGAGATAGAGGACATGAACGAGAAGATAGAGAGAGGGAGAGGGGGAGAGAGAGAGAGAGAGAGAGGAGGAGAGAGAGCAGAGAGAGAGTAGGAGAGAGAGAAGAGAGAGAGGAAGGAGAGAGAGAGAGTGAGAGAAGGAGAGAGAGGGGAGAGGAAGAGAGAGGAGAGGAAGAGAAGGAGAGAGAGAGAGAGGAGGAAGAAGAGAGGTAGAGAGATGCTGTAAGCCATAAGGTGATGTGGTGGTGGGGATGGAAACTAATCAAAGCAATTCTCCTCTCTCTCTCATCTCTCTCGTCACATGTGACCTACACACACAACACGACAAACACACACACACCACACCACACACACACCCACACACACGGCACACAGAAGGCTCAATATCAAGGGGGGATACTATATGTACAACAGTGATTATTTTGTATATGTACATGAATGTGTGTGTGTGTGTGTGTGTGTGTTTGTTTGTGTGTGTGTGTGTGTGGGTTTTTTTTGTGTGTGTGTGTGTGTGTGTGTGTGGTGTGTGTGTGTGTGTGTGTGATGTGGTGTGTGTGTGTGTGGTGTTTGTGGTGTGCGTGGAGAGAGAGAGGACGCATCATCAGGTGTCAATTGAAATTATTATGGACAACAGGTGCGAAAAACAACACCCGTGGATATTCTGTGTGTGTGTGTTTGGTGTTGTGTGTGTGTTGTGTTGTGTGTGTGTGTTTGTTGTGTGTGTGTGTGTGTGGTGTGTGTGGTGTGTGTGTGTGTGTGTGTGGGTTGTGTGGTGTGTGTTGTGTGGTGTGGTGTGTGCAAAAATAGGGGATATGCATTTTCCTTTCAATGTGTAAGAGAGAGAGAGAGAGAGACAGAGACAGAGGACCGAGACAGAGACAGAGAGAGAGAGAGGAGAGAGAAGAGAGAGAGAGAGGAAAGGAGAGAGGAGAGAGAGAGAGAGAGAGGAGAGGAGAGAGGGGAGAAGAGTTTGATGAGTGAATGGATGATGAGAGTATACTGAATGGGAGATAACTTGGATTGATGAGGAGGAAGAGGAAGAGGAAGAGGAAGAGGAAGAGGAAGAGAGAGAGAGGAAGAGGAGGAGGAGGGAGTAGGGAGGAGGGGAGGAGAGGACAATAAGAAGAGGAGGTGAGTAAAAGTCACCCGTCGTTAATGAATGACACAAATTGAACCAGTAAGTGAGACAGGGCGCCTTGCTCAGGTTGATGTATAAGTTCAACGGTGACTTAGAGTTTTAAAATATTTACTTACACAAGAAAGATTAAGGACTTCTAACAATAACAAGTCATTACCCAGTGTTATTTATATTGGTCATCCATTATTATCATCGGTATTTTCACCTTCATCTCTCCTCTCGTCTCTCTCCGACCTCTCCTCTCGCCTCATCTCCGCAAGCCTCATCGAGCTCTCTCCGGTCTCGCCTCTACCTCTTCTCTCTCCTCTCCTCTCTCCTCCTCCTCGACTTCCCTCCACTCATCCTCTCGCTGCCCTCTCTCCTCCTCTCTCACGTCTCGCTTCATCGCTCGGCCTTGCTTCTCTCGTCGTCGCACAAATCGTCACCCGTCCATGCCTAGTAAGGGTGAACATTTTCCTTCCGCCTATTTCATCATGTCGCCATCATTTAGAAACGAAATTATAGTATTATTTTTTTCTTCTCTCTTTCTCCTCCCTTCGCTTTTTTTTTTGTAACTTCGTTCGACTGAGGAGGAGGAGGAGGGATGAGGAGGAAGGAGGGAGGAGGAGGAGGAGGAGGAGGTGAGGATGAAGGAGAGGAGTATGGCGGGAAGGGGGAGAGAGGGATGCGGAGAGAGGAGTGGAGACGCTTTATAAAAAAAATAAAAAAAAAAAAAAAGAACAAAGGAAGACAAAGGTTTAAAGAAATACAAAAGTAGAGAAGAAAGAAACTAAACTTAATAAAAGCAGGAAATATGAAAATAAATTTGAGGTAAAAGAGGGAAAAAAAAAGAAGAAACAAAGACACAACAAAGCGGCGGAAAGACAACAACGAGGGAAGAAATGGAGAGAGAAAGAGAGAGACAGAGGAAAAGGGAGAGGAGAGGAGAAAGGGAAGAGTGACGGAAATAGGGAGAAGGGGAGGGAAAAAGGGAAGAAAAAGAGAAATGGGAGAGGGAAGGGGAGAGGGAGGGAGAGTTAGAAGTTGTGAGCGAAGGACCAGTGTTCGAGTCTCAGGGTCCTTTGACCGGGAAAGAAATGACAGACAGGGTTGGGAGACATGTTGTGTGTTGTGTGTGTGTGTGTTGTGTGTTTGTGTGTGTGTGTGTGTGTGTGGTGTGTGTGTGTGTGTGTGTGTGTGTGTGTGTGTGTGTGTGTTGTGATAGTGAGAAGGGAGGGAAGAAGGGACGGAAGGAGGAACATTACTCTCTGTTCATAATTGTTATCTGTTATCTCTTCTTCTCCCTCTCTATCCTCTCCTCTTTTTTTCTTTCCCTCCCTCCTCTCTTCCCCTCTCTCTATCTCCTCTGCTCTTGCTCTTTTCCCTCCGTTTTCCTCCTCCTCCTCCCTCCTCCTTCCTGTGTGTTTAGGTTTGTGTCTTATATCACTTGAGACAATGAACGCAACACACACTGACAATTCTCTCTCTCTCTCTCATCCCTCGTCTCTCCCCCCACCCCTTCTCCTCCTCATCCTCCCAATCCACCCCCTCTCCTCTCTCTCCCTCCTCCTCCTCTCTCGTTCTCCCTCTCGCCTTCGCTCTCAAACCCTCGTCCCAGTGTGGACCTCCCCTCACCCCCACTCCTTCGCCCAACTCAGCTCCCTCGTCTCGTCTTGTCTCTCTCTCACTCTCTCTCTCCATCCTCTCTCCTCCCTCTCTCTCCTCACGCCTCGACTCTACATCTCACCCTCGTCCATCCAGTCGAAGATATTCTGCGTTCCTTCGTCCCCTCCACTGGACCACTCTGGATCATCTCCCATCCTTTATTCGTGTTTCTATTTTTTTCATCTCCCCCCTCCCCTGCCCCAGCTCCTCCTCCATCCTCCTCCTCCTCCTCCCTCGCTCTTCCCTTCCTCCTCTTCTTTCTTTTTCCTTTCTTCTTCCTCCTCCTCCTTCTCCTCCTCCTCCTCCTCCTCCTCCTCCTGCCTCCTCCTCCTCCCTCCCTCCTCCTCTTCCTCTTCTTCTTATCTTCTTCCTTCTTCTTTCTCTTCTCGTTCTTCTTCTTCTTCTTCTTCTTCTTCCCCCTTCCCCTCTCCTCTTCCTCCTCCTCCACTGAATATTAAGATCCCTTCAGTAATTCTCAAAGCTTGTCTTATGTAGGTCCTTAAGAAAAGGGGGTCTTTACGATGTCCTTTTTGGAAATGTCCCAAGAGTTCTTCAAGTAGTCCTAAAATCCTTCCTAAAATCCTAAAGCTGATTTCTTTGGTCTTGGATTCCTGGTTTTCTGAACTTTGTCAAGAAGTATAGTAGTAGTAGTAGTAGTAGTATAGTAGTAGGAGTAGTATATTAGTAGTAGTAGTAGTAGTAGTAGTATAGTAGTAAGAAGTAGTAGTAGTAGTAGTAAGTAGTATTGGTGTAGTAGTAAGTAATTAGTATAGTAAAGGTAGCAAGTAGTAGTAGTATTGAGTAGAAATAAATAAATAAACAATAGGGTAAGTTAGTAAGCAGCTTCCCCGACATTGTTATCACTTCTTGATCGAGATGATGGCAGACGGAGTGGATGAGGAGCAAGGAGGAGGAGGAGGGAGGATAACAAAGGAATCAAAGGAAACACAAAACACAACAGGTACCGATAGGTCCTTTACAAGACTGGTTGCTTTTAACTACACTACACTAACTAGATAATAAGATAGAAAGGATAGGAAAGTAGAAGAAGGCTCCTCCTCACCCACCATGCTCCCCCTCCAGCCGAAGCTGGCCGGAAAAAGAAATCAATGATATAGAAAAAAAAACACTGCATGGAATTTGTGGAGGAGAAATTTGAAAAGCTGTAATCTATGGCTAACTAATATACTAGTTTGTGGGGGTAGGTTTATGCTTGATAGATAGGGTCGATGTTATTGTGTTTTTTTGTAATGGTGTGAACCACAGTGTGGCAGTTCATAGGGTGTGCGGGGGGCCAGAGCCTTCCTGGCGGCTTTCCCCTTTTCCTTGGGAGGCAGCAGAGTCAATCATGGGCCTCCCAAATCTTCCGTTCAATCCACTGCGGATTGTGTACTTTTCCATGTAAGGCACGGGGGCGGGCCGGGGCGGGGCGGACGGAGGGAGTCGAGCTGGGGCTGGGGGGAGGGCGGACGCGGCACCCCGTACACCGCTTAATGCCTCCTGCAGCAGTGACCGCCCTGTCACCCGTTAAATAATCCGAATGGTGGTCACTAACTGTCAGGGACCCCTAATCTATAAAAAAAAAAAAAAAAAAAAAAAGCCACAAAAACGACAAAAAAAAAAGCAGCCGAATCACAAAACAGAGCAGAGGGCCCGTCAACGAAACAAAGTGTCGAGAGTAGTAAGTGGTGAAACACCCGTTTAACTCCGGGTAAACCACAACAACCCCACCCCTCCGGGGCTATCCTTATCTGTTTGTGTTTATGAGGTGGTTCTAAATTTGTAGTGGTTGGTGTAAGGCTCATTCATATCACAGTGGTGGGAAGTTTATCCACAACGGGTGGTTGCGCGAGCAGCCTTTGCCCTGGCGCTTTTTCCCCACCCTCCTTTGTTTCCTTGGAGGGCATCAGTCAAAGTCAGGGTGCCCCAGGCTCTCCGTTTCAATCCACGTGCGGTAAGTGCACTTTCCCCAATAGGGACCGGCCGTCACTTCAAATGCCACCCTGCAGCAGTGACCCTGGTATATATAAGCCCGATGGTGTCACTAACTGTGACAGGGGAGCCCTTCTGAACCACAGCCCCGTCACACAGGCAAGGGAGTTCAAAAGTTGTAGTATGACCGTTTGAACCCCCCCCCTCGGTTACTACTCGGGGCTGTCTGAGAGACGTGTGGGAGGGGTTGTTGTAGGACGCCGACTTCGGAAAAATCATTTTAAACCAAAACACAACCATGAGGAAGTAAGTTTTCAGAGGGCCACGCCCCCCCCCCGCGCCGCGAGATAAAATTTATTATTCCGAAGATAAACAGTGGAACAAACAACAAACCAAAAACCCCGGGATTTGATAATGAAATAAATTTTAATCATATCAGAGGGAAGAGGAGAGTTCCCGTATAATATCGAGGTGGGCGGAAGACTTTTTAAATGATTCTATTGTATTTGGAGTATTACTCTACGTTGAGGACGCAAGCCCATTCCCTACTTTACAAAACACGGTTTGTGAAAAGTACTATTTGCTTCGTGTTTTCGTTACAAGAACCGTTCTCCGTCGCTCCTGCCTTATTTTTAATCCGTTGTTCCTCTAGTTGATCTTGACCGGTCCTAAGCGTGAAAAGATTTTCCCTGGGACTTGTAACGTTCGTAAATATTCCGTTGAAGATTTTAAAATACTTCGATAGGTCCCCTCTTACTCCTTCGTTTTGTTGATTGGGAAATAAGTTAAGTTCTTTGGAGCCGATTTTTTAGTACGATTTATTTCAGCAATCTGTATCATTTTGGTACTCTGGCGCTGTATTTTTCTTGCCTAGTTTATTCGGATGTCCTTGTTTTTATTAATACTAAAGGGTACCAGAATTGCCACAGTAAAATTCCTCGATGGGGCGAACAAGCGAGTTAAAAGAGATGAGTAATAAGTACAGCAATACATACAAACTTTTTTTCCAATTTGGAAAACTGAAAGTTCGTCCAATAAAGCCAACCACTTTATTCTCAATTTAATTTGCAGTTTTTTTATAACTACTCTATAATTTGGTTTTCGGTTTGAGATCTTTCGAATTATAAAAGCCCTCCATCTTTATTCTCTTTATCAAACCTTGTTTAGGTTGGAAATTCGTTCTATCACGTAAACTTTTTAATGAGGGTTGTATTATTTACCGATATGTAGTACATGGCATTTGTCAAGGTTGAAAATTCATTTGCCATGTTTTGTTGACCCATGTTCCGTTAATGCGGTGGTTTAAGAAGAGTGAAGGAATAAAGGTTAAGGGTCGTTTTGTTGATTTAGCTTGGTTGGGCGCCTGAGATTCCTGTAAGGCTCATGTTTGTGATTTTCGTGTCCTCAGGCAAATTTCGATATCCTGCATGTAGAATTTCCCCCCAAAAAGTTCCCTCGCCAATGTTCATTTATTGTATATTAAAGAACAGGAGTAGGTCCGGAACTGATCCTTGAGGAACAGAACCACTATTTACACCTGGGTCCAGCAGTCCGAAGAATTTTTTCCATTTATTAACCTAATTATACCCACCCTTTGTTTATAACCGCGGATTTGACAGAGATTTGACAGCCCAGTTTTCCTTCACCATTTGAAAGATGGCCTGTTATACCATGGAGCTTTTACTTTGCTAATGAGACGCTTATGAGGCACTTTGTCGAACGCTTTTTTTGAAAATCGAGGTTAAACTAACGTCCTACTGCCACTCAGTGTTGTCGTGTACCTTTTGAATACACTATTTGTAAAAAATCAAGTAAATTTGAGAGGCATGAAGCGTTTATTATTTTCTGGAATCCATTGCTGTCAGAAGTCCTTTGATTATATTGTCATTTTTCCCCCCTTCTAAGAACTTTAACGATTTATGGAGAAGGAGGAGGAGAGGAAGGATGAAGAGAAGCCACTGGTGGGTCTATGCGGCCGTCGTCCCTTCAAGAGTGTTATCTAGGGGGCGCGGCTGCTTGAGGGGGGGATTGTTGTTTTGAGGCGTCTAAAGTGTGTAGTTGGGGTGTTGGTTATGACCGGACGTCATGTATGCGACTCCAAGTCTCCCTACGCTAATGCAGGTGTTGCGGGACGCCACACGTGCACAAAACAAAAATTAGCCCCCCCCCCCCCCTTCTTCCTCACGACCCTGCCCCCCCTGCCCCCCCTCGCCAGATGTCCAGCGGCAGCAATGTCACTTCACGAGATCCTGGGCGGGAGGGAGTGGAAGGGGACGAAGGGAGGGAGGGAGGGGAGTGAGGGAGGGACGGAAGGGAGGGAGAGGAGGGAGGGAGGGGTGGAGGGAGTGAGACAGAAGGGAGATCGAAATTGAGGAGAGAAAAGGAAAGGGAGTATGGTTATGCAGGTGAGGATGAAGGAATGAAGGAAGGAAGGCAGGCAGGAAGGAAGGAAGGGAGGAGGTAGGAAGGAAGGGCAGGAAGGAAGGTAGGAAGGGAAGGAAGGAATGATGAATTGAAGGAAGGGGAAGGAAGGGAGGGGAGGGGAAGGAAGGAAGAAAGAAGGAAGGAAGGAAGGAATGAAAGAAGTCAAGGAAGGAGGAAGGAAGGAAAGGGGGAAGTAGGAAGGAAATAACGTCAGGAAGGAAGGAAGGAAGGAAGGGAGAGGTAGGAAAGAAGGAAAGAAAGGAAGGAAATAAGGAAGGAGGAGGGCAGGAAGGAAGGAAGGAAGGAGGAGGAAGGAGAGGAAGGCAGGAAATGATGAATGAAGGAAGGAAGGAAGGAAGGGAGAGAAGGTAGAAAAGAAGGAAGGAGGAGGAACCTAAGAAAATAGGAGGAATGAGGGACAAAAATGAGAGAAAACTAAGTGAGATGAGGTAAGGAAGAAGTGAGGATGGACAACACAGACTACACACACACACACCACACACACACACACACCAAACACACACTACACCACACACACACACCACACACAGCACACACACAAACACTACGTACAGTAAACATCCAGAGTCGGGGGGGTGGATGGTGCAATAGAAATGTGAATAACCCTCACAAACCAAAACAAACAGAACCAAACAACAACAAGGAAGTGACCAAAAACAACAAAAACACGATGACAAACACTGAACAACAAGATGGAACAATAACAATAACAATAACAATAACAATAACAACAATAAAGTAGAGAACAATTAAGAACACGTAACACACTTAGGAAATCAAGAATAACAAACAAGGACACAGTGACACAACAAGCAAGAAGCAGAAACAAGCGAGATATAAAAGTAGACCCACTTGTTTTTGTAGATTTGGAGTCATGACATCACCTGTATTTACCTAGTCTTGTCACCCCCCTCTCATCCCCCTAAACCCACAGGGGAGTACAGGGGAGGGAGGCAGGGGCGTGAAGGGGTGAAGGGGTGAAGGGGAGTACCTATAACAGGGGTGGCAACTTGAGGGCTTGGATATACAAAAAAAAAAAAAAAAAAAAAAAAAACTCGACCAATTTTTTTTTCCCTTTTTCTCCATTCGTCCCCTGTTTCACCCCTTCACCCCCGCCACTGCACTTGTCTATAATATAATCTTAATAGTTAATGGTGGGGGGAGATCCAGCCTACTAAGGTGTCTTGTGTAGGGGTGGTGGTAACACTGCAAGGCGAGGATCCTGCAGTGTTTTTTTTTTTCTTTACTCATTTGCCGTGTGTGTGTGTGTGTGTGTGTGTGTGTGTGTGTGTGTGTGTGGTGTGTGTGTGTGTGTGTGTGTGTGTGTGTGTGTGTGTGTGTGTGTGTGTGAGGTGTTATAGATTAATTAAGTTTCTTTTTTCACTTTCTTTATCCAATTTGTGCTTTAATTTTTACATTTTTAGCATTATGAAAGTTTAATTTAGTTTACTTTTAATTTATTTTTTCAGTGAAGTGTTATTGTCTTAAGGGATTATCATTATCATTATCTATTACTTTTATCATTAGTGAACAAAAACCATACATATCATATTCACTTTTCAAACCACACACACACACCACACACACACACACACACACCACACACACACACACACCCACACACACACTACACACACACACACACACAACACACACACACACACACACGCCCTTGAGATCCATGGTACACCTGGACACACACACACACACACACACACACACACACACACACACGTCACGCTACCCTCAGTTCCTCCCTCTTTAGTAACACTTTCCCCACCTTTAACTTTAACTCCCTTATAAAAAGAACCTACTACCGTCAATAACACTATAGTCGCCACTGCACTAATGTCGCCAGGTGTTCCCACTATTAACGAATGTTACATCACTACAAAAAACTTGTATATGTGCCACTGAAGAGACATGCCGAAGTTTATATCATGTACCTGTCTTCATGGCACATACAAATCTGGCCATGATGGCTAAATTTGTATATATGGCCTGGGACATTATGCAGTGGCGAATATAGTGTTGTTGACGGTAAATAAGTTTATAACTTTAACTTCTATTATAAGTCTAGGGCGACTATAGTGGTGACGTAAAAAGTCCCCTTAAATGCTACTTCATTAAAGTTTTCCCAATCCTTCAAAACCCTTAAACTACTAATATTAAATTCCACCAAATAGTTGTTGAAAAATACCAGAAAATAAGGTTAAGAAAATATTTACAAAAATTTTTCCTCCTTAAGAAAAGAAAATAATTGATCATTCGACCTTAACCCCTTGAGGCCCAGAACGTAATTTCCATTGTAATTTGGGTACCATTAGACAATTTTTAGTGAATATAAGCAATATTTTATAGCTATGACCTGTTTAGTATCCTTGTCGACTAACTAATTTGGTATATTCAGTTACTTTCGTAATTTTATGGCTAACAACAGACAATTCTATATAGCAAAGGAAAGATCTGGGCGTGAAGGGGTTAAACACGATCAGGCAGTTTTTCTTCCCCAGGGTGAAATATTTGCCTC
>JACEEZ010025166.1:0-17500 GCA_016584305.1 Chionoecetes opilio
GGGGGGTTTTTTTCCGGGAAAAAAAATTGAAATTTTTTTGGGGTTTTTTTAAAAGGGGGGGGGGGGGCAAAAAAATTTTTTAACAATTTTTTAAAAAAAAGGGAAAAAAAAAAGCGGTTTTTTCAAAATTTTTTTTTTAAAAAACCCCCAAAAATTTTTTGGTTTTTTTTTGGGGCAAATTTTTTTTTTTTGTTTTAACCTTCCCCCCGTTTTTTTCCCAAAAAAAAAATTTTTTTTTTTAAAAAGGGGTTTAAGGAAAAAAAAAATTTTGGGGGGAAAAAATTAAAAAAAAAATGGTAAGTTTTCGTTTTTTTTGACGAATTTTTTGGAAAAATGCCCCCATGAAAAAAAAAATTTGGAAATGTGAAAAATAATATCTTAATAATATAAGCAAAAGTGGTCTGTTGTCTGTGTGTTGTGTGTGGATAGGTTCCCCCCCCGTGGCGCAAAAACCTCAATGGCACATTTTGGAATCGGGGACGGGGGAAGGTAAAAAGCCCACTTATGAGATGATCGACACTCTTTTTTTTTTTTTTTTTTTTTAGCAGCCTATTGCGAGAATTGAGGAAACCTTGATGTGGGGTGAGGGTAATGGGGAGTGAAGGGTGGGGTGAGGGGTAAGGGGTGTGGGGTGATGGGTGTTGAATGGGGGGGGGGTGATGGGTTTGGGGGGGATGGGTGTGGGGAGGGAATAGGTGGGGGGGGAGGGAAAGGGGGTGAGTGAAGGGTGTGTGGTGGGGAAGGGGAGGAGGGGTGGGGGGGATGGGAAATGGGTGGGGAAATGGGGGGGGGGGTGATAGGAAAGGGGGTGAGTGAATGGGTGTGGGGTGGGGTAAGGGTAGTGAATGGGTGGGGGGTGAGGGGTAATGGGTGAGTGAATGGGGGGGGTGATGGGTTGGGTGAGTGAAGGGGGGGGTGAGGGGTAATGGGTGAGGAATGGGGGGGGGTGATGGGAAATGGGGAGGAATGGGGGGGGGAAAAAGACTACATCTTACATCCATGTTTCAGGAAAGTAAAAGGGGGGTATCTGGGAGCCCATGTTTGGGGGCCCAAAAGTCCCACCAAAAAACACAGGTGGTGGGCCGAAGGCCCCCAAAGCCCCCCGCAGGAGCTAGAAAAAAAGTCCCCCGGAGGGGGGTTTTGGCGGCTATATAATAATATATCGATATTATGTTTATTAAGTTGATAATGTTCACTTTTTCTGAACCTTTAATGCTTCTCCGTCACAAATTTAAACATTAATCCAAAATTAATATTGGTACAAAAGTAGAAAAATTAATGACGGTGGCGAAACAGAAATATAATACGTAAAAATAATAATAATAGCAATACAATTTTTGAAAACAACTAAAGGGATACAAAGATGGCGAGCGGCTCAGGCCACTCACAGCCGCCACGTCAGCACCCAAACACAAGAACTACGGCCTAGGGGGCGTGTTGGTGAACTCCCTACCCCCCTTAAAACCCCCCCACCCCTAGCCCCCCACAACCCGCCTCACTACTGAACGGGAGATGATAACCTTTCGATGGGGACAAATGCCTGAGCCAGGCACCCGACCCCTTTCGGATAAGCAAGTTTACTGAATACGACTTTCAACCCCTTTTCCAGTGTGGTAAGGGGGGTTTCTCCACTTTTCCCAATGATAGAGGAAGGGCGTAAATGTGCATATGTGAATCACAAAACGGGCCCTGGTGTCGCTTTACCCCCTTTTTGATGGGGAGGCCCTCATATAATTCCCCTTGTTTTGAATTCAAATTTACAACAACGTTTGGGTTGGCTTTGGCCCATCTTGATCTTGATTTTACAGGTGGCCTTTTATCATTGGCCGCCTGCCGCCAGGCCTTTGAACCGGTGTCGCGTGGGCAAGTGTTGTTTACGAAAAGCAGTCCGTTTACTAACAAAGGCAAAGAAAACGGACGTTGAGGGGAATACATACTAATATTGACTTGATCAACAAAGGCATGTCCAGGCGTTTTACGACAACAAACCCGTCTTTATTTATCAACAAAAAGGGGGGGGGGCACGAAGTGGAACATTCGCCGGCGTCGGCGAGAATTCCTATCGGCGACAGTTATAGGTATGGTTTTGAGCATATATGATATATGAGGCATTCAATTTCGTACAGAAATGTCCTGTGAGCAGGAGATGGGGCCTTAACCATCCGTGAACAAGAATGCATTCTTTCTTTTAAGATTAATAGACTACTAGGTTAAACCACGCGCAGCTTAGTGACGTCAGTGGCAGTCGTGCGAGGAAATGACGAGAAAACGACGATTTTGTATCGTGGCCTATTCTAAAATATGCCCCGAGCCTCACGAGGATAATCCCCCCACCCACCCACACGCACCTGTGGCCACGGCGTCCTGCCCTGACCTTACCACACTCACACCTACTCCTACCCTACCTAGTACCTACCTACCTACCTCTCCTCTGCTACTCTCCATGCCACTCCCTTTTACCTCCTCTTTCCACTATGAGAATATGATTATTAATACTACTATTATTATCATCATTATCATTGTTATTTATATAATGTTTATTACTATTATCATTCTCATTCCTATTAAGCAGGCTAAATAACATAAGTTTGGTTTGGGAGAGGTTGTTAATGGCCAACTATCATATGAAAAGGACTCAGTGTAGTTGTTGGCATAGAACAAAAATGTTTACCTCTAGTGTATCTGTGTAGGTTTACAAAAACCTTTGACTTTTGTACCAATTTTAGTGGAGAGAGAGGGGGAGAGAGAGAGAGAGAGAGAGAGAGAGGAGAGAGAAGAGAGAGAGAGAGAGAGGGAGAGGAGAGAGAGACGAGGAGTGAGAGAGGAGAGGAGAGAGAGAAGAGATGGAGAGAGAGAGAGAGAGAGAGAGAGGAGAGAGACGGAGAGAGAGAGAGAGAGAGAGAGAGAGAGAGAGAGATGAGAGAGGAGGAGAGAGAGGAGAGAGAGAGAGAGAGCAGAGAGAGAGAGAGAGAGAGAGATGAGAGAGAGAGAGAGAGAGAGAGAGAGAGAGAGAGAGATGAGAAGAGAGAGAGCGAGAGAGAGAGAGAGAGGAGGAAGAGAGAGAGAGGAGAGAGAGAGAGAGAGAGAGAGAGAGAGAGGAGAGGAGATGAGAAGAGAGAGCAGGAGAGAGGAGAGAGAGGAGAGAGAGAAAATATCCCCGCCATCCACCCACACGTCCTGCCCGGCCTTGCCCTCACACACACCTGCTCTCTCCTGCTTGCTGGAAGGCCACTCCCTTCTACCTCCTCTTTTCACTATCATTTTGTTTTGTTTGAAGGTACTATGTAGTGTACTATGCTCCTGTAGAAAGAAAAATTAGAGAAGGGAACAAATCCTCACCCACAGTACCCTGAACATGCATAGAAAACGGAGCACAGAAGATATGCCAGCGCCGTAAACATAAGCAACGACCACTCACGAGATTCACTCACAGGATTCGATACCTGGGATGCTTCTGATGAACTGTTTGAACCCTGTTGTTTCAAAGCTCAAAGAGCTTGGACGCATATTTTCATATAGATATATTTTAGTACTTGGTTTTTTTTACTTGGACCATATTTTTATATAGCTACATATTATTTTAGCTAGTACTTTTTTTTTTTACTTGGTCGCATATTTTGTTTTATATACAGCTACATAATTAAAATTTTTTGTAAATGACTAAGTAAGTTTGTGTAAATAGCATCACTACTGATTTTTCTGTGCCACTGAAGAGATACACAGTAGTGATGGGGTTGGAAAAACGAAGGGCTGGGGGCGCGGGGTGATGTTTATTGGAGACTAACCTCTAATTACAGAGAGCTGACAGGACGAATGGTCACTGCCTCGCCGGAGTCAAAAAACTGCCCGCCTCGGGTGACGCTGAGATGTGGCGGGAAGATGAGGGTTGCCACACACCCCCACACTCCCCCCCCCAATTACACAAATAGCTCACCCTGGGCGATGTAATGAAAAAACAGAAACATTTGAAAAAGAGTGAACCGAGGGATACAAACAAATTTTGGTGATATGTGTGGCACTCAGTGTGTTGCCTGAGGGGTGGCGTTATCTAACACGTAGTCTAGCAGGGCGTGGTGCCTGTTTTTTGGCGTTGAGGCCTTCCTTGGCTGGGCGGGGTGGGCCCCAGGCATCGCTGTTGTCCCGTCGTCGTGCGCCTGAACGCACGTGAGAGGGCGCAGGTGGCCCCGGTTTCTGATGGGGTGCGCCGCTGCCGTCCAGCCGCACCAAGTACTCCCTGGGTGCCGTAGTCTCCAGGACAAGTGCCTGCGCGACCCCGGGCGCCCACTGCCGGGGTTTAGGATGCGGGCCCGTAGGCCGGGCGTGAGGGGTTCGGGTTGGGGGGCTGTTTGGTATGCCAGGAAGCTGCACTGTCCCCAGAGCGGGCCATGGCCCGTTCGCGCTCCCGCAAGCAGCCACGGCCATCGCTCGCTCACCTCATAGAGCGACGTGTCCACAGGTATGGCTTCCCGCAGCTGACGTCCTTTGATCAGTGGGCTGGGGAGGCTTCGGAGCCTGCGGGGGGGTGTTGAGGAAATGCATGATGGCCCATACAGCGGCGTCGGTGTCCAGGGAGCCGTTCCGGCCAGTGTTGCCGCGTAGAAACCCTCTTGGCACACTTGACTGCCCGCCTCTGCGCGGCCCGTTAGACTGGGGGAAATGTGCTGATGAGACCCTCAGCCGCACACGCCAGGTGTCGAGGAAGCCCCTGGATTCCTGGCTGGTGAGGTTCGCTCCCCCATCGCACGACAGCTCCTCTGGGATGCCGAAGCGTTTGGGAACCATCGTCGGAAACCGTGATGAGGCGTGCACTGGTGGCGTCGCCTGACAGGTGCTCCATTTGAGCCATCCCGAAAGCCTGTCAGCGACGGCGAATAGGTGTGGCCGCCCAGTTGAAATAAATCAGCCACAACTTGCTGGAATGGGTACTGCGGGGGCGGGGGGGGGCAAGAGGGTTTCTGCGGGGCTGGAGGGGGGCGTGCGTATCGCATACCGAACATTGGCGCCTTCTGTTTCCACCTCCCCCGTCAATCCCTGGCCAGTAGACTGACTGCCTCGCCCTGCGTAGGATTGAGTCCTGCCCTGGTGCCCCGCATGAAGTTCGCGAGGACTGCAGCCTCAGGGCCGCAGGTATGAACCAGCCGCGGGTGTTTCTCGTCACAGGTGTAAAGGACGATGTTCCCTTGGCAGGAGAGGTGGCCCCCGCATCTTGAAGTACTGGCGGAGGGCGAGCGGCTCCAGTCCTTTCGTTCAGCCCAGCCGTCATTGGCTACGCATTCCCGCAAGAGCCGGTACTCCTCGTCCCGTGCAGCCTCTTCCCCCACTTGATGAAGGTCCACAAAATGCCCCACCTCGTCCTCGGCTGCCGCGGCCGGGTGCGGTCATGGCTGCCCCATACCAGCTCTTCTTTCGTCTTCGTCCGATCCTTCTGGCCCACCTGCCCAGGATCGGGTAGCGGGGACAAGGCGTCTGCCGCGCAGTTAGTGTCGCCCTTCAGGTACTTGATGCGGAAGGTGAACATTAGCGTCTTCTCTTTAGGTTGAGGATCGGGGGTTGGCCTATGTCCTTTAGTTCTTTCTCCGAAAATCCTGTAAGGGCCTTGTGGTCTGTGACGAGCGTGAGATTTTTTGCAGCCAAGGAGGAAGAGGCGTCCCTTCTTTAGGCACCAGGCGATGGCAAGCGCTTCCCCCTCGAGGGTACTGTAGTTCCTCTCGGCCGCTGTGAGATGTCGGCTGCCACAGAGCACAAGTTTCCACCCGCCAGGGCAGCATAGCGGCGACTTCTCCGAGACACACTCGCAGTACTCCCTGAAAGGACAAGGAACCCAAAATACCCTGGCGACTTAGTCAGTGAGGACTGCTGTAGGGCGCGACACATCAAGAAGCGCAGTCCCTCGGCCGCCAATCGCCCAATAGTGTCTTTGGCGGAGGTTTGAAGAGCGTCCCCAAAACTGCTTGTCCCAGTACACTCCCTTCCCCCCCGGGTTTTCTTGAGTAGCTCCCTGAAGGGTTCCATGACAGGGGCGACCGCCAGGAAGGGCGCGACCTGGTTGACGAGGCCGAACTATGACCGCACGTCAATCAGGGTGGGTGGGCGGGCATCTTGAAGTCGGTTATGCTGTTGACGGGTCGCGGTTTGGTGGTACCTTCCCAGCCCAGGAGGTAGCCGGCAAAGGTGACGCTCCTCCTGCAGAAGCGGAACTTGTCAGGTCGCAGGGGTGACACCGCTCTCCATGCACCTCTGGGAGAAAATTGTATGTGTGCCAGAAGGCGTCGGGACGCTGCTGTCGTGGAGTAGAGTGTCGTCCACGCACTTGAGCTTCCTGGGCACGTCGGTGATGGTTTTCGTCAAAACGCTTTGTGAACGCGTCCTGCGAAGCGCAGTGGCCCATGGGGGTGCGGCGGTACCGGTAGCGCCCCCAGGGGGATGAATGTTGTGAGCTTGCGGCTTCCTCGTCGAGGGGGAACCGGTGGTAGCCCGAGTATGCGTCCCCTACGGTCTTAAATGTATGTTTTGGGGGACGCTAGAGACGAGATCGAAGGGCGGTCTGGGGTGGTGGGGTCTCTGAGGGTCGCACGGTTAAGGCGCTGAAAGTCGACCGTGCGACGGGGCCTTCCGCCTTTTTTGGCACTACCACCATTCTGGAGCACCATTTGGTGGCTCAACTTGCGGCACCGCCTCGATGATGCCCTTGTCAACATCCTCGTCCACTGTTGTTTGTACCCTCTCCCAAGAAGTTGGAGCGGACTGAGGCTGGGACGTGGACCCCCCTGCGTGGGGGCGGTTTCGGGCGGTAGGTGGACTGGTGAGGCGGACCCCCCCCCCCCGCTCAATCTCTGGTTAGCGGCGTGCGTCCCATGGCAAACCCACAGTGCACCCGAAGGCTCCAAAGAAACCATTTCTCGAGGCGATCGACGTTCTCTCTCTACAAGTCGTGGAGGTGGCGCTTACCGGGACGACGTTTGGGTCTTGTGGGGTGTCTGATGGCTCCACAGCACACACAATGGTGGGTGAAAGGGGGGCGCGCAGGAAGGTGTGATGGACCAGGCGAAGGGCCTCGCATGCCTTGAGCGATAGGTAGAGTTGCTGCACGCCTTCGGCTACGTAGATGCACTCTGTGGTGGAGACAGTCCCCACGGAGACCTGACAGGTGATGGTTCCCAGGAGGCGCATTGCTGCCCCGGCAAACGTGGGTGACTGCCGTGGGGGTGACCTGGAGCTGACGTTGGGATATGCCGAGGTCCCCAACAGTAGGCGACCCGCCACAGACAATTGCGCCCCAGTGTCCGCCATGCTGTGTAGGGACACGTGGCGCGGGGGGCGTGAGCAGCTGATCACCACGGGCAGCGACGCCGCCATCTCCACTCCTCCAACGATCACTGCACCGGAGGTTTGGGGTGAAGTTCGAATGATGGGCGGGGGGGACGAGCGCGCCCTGGGGGGGGGAGGGCCGGACCCCAGGCGCCAGAAGTGCCCCTTTGGCCGCAACAAAAGCCATGTCGCTGCAAACGCTCTGCACTGACGCCCACCTGTACACTCAGATTACCGCATGCTGGGCACCGCCCGCGTCCCTGCCGGACTCCGTCTTGGCGGGTTTTCCCTTTTCCGCTAAGCCCGGGGCGCGGGGCCGCTGCCGCCACTCGTGGGGGGGAGCCATGACGGGGGGGTAGTGTGTTACGACCCCCAACACTGGTACGTAGCTCGAAGGTTGGTCACTCGCCTTCCGCGGCCTCAAAAATTTCACACACGCGAACTATTTCACTGAATGACTCGAGGCGTGGGAAGCAACGCAACACCCCGCTTTCATGTTGCGATCACGTAGCCTCATCATATTTTCTTGCTGAGCATGTATCCTTAAGGGGCACTGGCATTTAGGGCACTAAAGCCGCACTCATCGCTTTGGCGCGGCACTGGGGATATTTCGCCCACAAGTCATCGATGCCTGTGATAGAGAGAGAATTTTACGCCCACGCTCCGATGATACAGCGTGTACCGATCACAGGGTTCTCACAAGCGATGCTCCGTTAGTGGAGAGTTGCCTGAACATGCTGCCCCAGGCGCGCGTTCGAGCGTGTTGCCACCCTGTATACAAAGGAGGGTACATAAGGTGCCGCTGTGGGCCCCCAACGCAGATGTGCTGTAGTTTACGTGGTGGGCCATGCTAACGTGCGGGACATGCCACGGTCGCTCCCCTGGTCTGGAGGAGGTGGTGGGCGATGCTGCGGGCGTGCAAAAGTTTTCTGCTGAGTGGCTGGTGTGATGTCGGGCTTGGTGTTTTTAAGCGTTGGGCGTGTGTTTATGGCGGAAAGGGTTTGGGCACGCGGCTGTTCCCAGCGCCCGCTACCTTTCCAGAGGCGTCTCTAGCCGCCCATGCCTTCTCCATGAGCCCCTGAAGAACTGCCCCCATGATGGTTGGAAAAACAGAAAGGGCTGGGGGGCGGGTGATGTTTATTTGGAGACTTAACCTCTAATTACAAGAGCTGACAGGGCGGACTGGTCACTGCCTCGCCGGAGTCACAACTGCCCGCCTCGGGTGACGCTGAGATGTGGCGGGAAGATGAGGGTTGCCACACACCCCCACAAGTAGTTTATAATTATCAATTCATGACTGTATAATCTACCCTGTTTCAGCATTGTTTTATGCTTTGTATCTGCAAGTATATACGGTTTCAAATTTCACTACTCGTTTTTTTTTCGGGCGACGGCGGTACACTCAGAACATAAACACTAGCTGGCAATCTTAGTGTAGGTCCCCACTCGGTTGATAGTTTGGTAATTTGTTCATTTATAACCATAATATAACTCAGATGAAGACACGAAATGACACAGACTCTCCAGATAGCCCCTTCTAACTTTCCTGAAATCATGGATGTACAAATGTAGGTATAAACGCCATCAGACGTCTGTAGGCCTACATCGAAAAAAATGTTGTCCTGGCGACTTTAGTGTTATCTACGGTACGTAATATATTAATGAAGTGAAAGCCTATTACTATGTTCCTTATAGCCAATCTTAAGTACTAGCGTTGGTGTGTGGCAGCATTGCAGAATAAACAATGTCACTTTCCACCAACATAGCTTCATATTTTATTGGCGGCCGGAGTGACCAGGGTGGTAGGCCGGAGTGACCAGGGTGGGGGGCCGGAGTGACGGAGGGCCGGAGTGACTTGAAATCTTTCTGGGAACCCTGTAACCACTTCAGTTCATTATTTTAACGTAATACTACATATATTTGCGTCTTAGGGTATTGAAAAGGCACAACACCGTGCACAGTAATGATATAAGCATTTTGACGGAAGTCTCCATCCGCATAGCGGCGCCACTGGTTCAAAATCCAAAATGGCGCGGCCCGAGTGACACCTCTCTGTGAAGCTCTCTGGCGTTTCCCAAGTGCCAACCGGGTGTCTTGTGTCAATGGCTTGTTGTAGTCTGGGGACGCAGTTCAGGCGTATGTGGATGACGGCCACTGCAGGCGTCCACTCGTTCAGCTTCATACATGCCTCCATCGACTTCCTCCACGTCCGGAAAGCTGCCGCCGTCATGTCTGCATCACATTTCGGCGGTGAAGCCACAGCTTTCTGGCCACCGTGTCCAGGGGTACGTGCGGGCCTGGGGTCACGGCTACGTGGGCGTGTGGAGGTAATCACCCAGTCCATCACCTCCTGCACGCCGACGCTAGGCCCGGGGCCTGGGCGGCCGGCTGGTGTAGGACGCCGGGAAACACCGGCTGTGTCTTGACGACGTCTGGAGGTAGTTGTGGTGAATCCTGGTCTGGAAGCGGCCATGATGAGCGACACGAGTTGTTCGAGCACTCATCCCTTGAAGAATAGGGTAGGGCGGATTACAGGTTTATTTGGACCTCCAGTACAGCCACTGCTTAGAATAGGACCGTTGGTCAGCTACTGCCTCTCACTGTGCAGTGGGCTCGCGATGCCGCTGCCCACCCAACATATCGTACATCTTCCACTCCTTGATTGCTTGGCTTAGGAAGTTATCCTGGATTATATTTAACAATTCATCTGCGTCGCTGTCTCCTATAATTAAATCCCAGTCTATATTCCTAAGATTAAAATCTCCCACCACGCACAGTCGATTATACCTGCAAGCCTTGTTTATTTCTTGCCATATAGGAGCTGAATCCTCTTTACATAAGTTTGGAGGCCTATACACTACACCCAAAACCATTTTTCTCAGTACCTCCGTAACCTCTACCCATATAGACTCTATGCTGTCATCTGTTTTTATAACATTATTAACACAACACTGCAATGTATCTCATGCATAAAGCGCAACTCCTCCACCTCGTCTGCCTACTCTGTCCTTGTGAAATAACTTATACCCAGCTATCTCGACTTCCGGATCAAATACCTTTCCTGACATATCCAACCATGTTTCTGTTAATGCTATTATATCAAAATCCTCTACACTATTTATTCCTCTCAGGAAATCTATCTTGTTTAAAATACTCCTACAGTTTGTATAGTGCCTTCAAGCAACTCCTCTTCTTTTTGTCCATTTTCCCTTTATCTTTAACTAAACCCCTCCTCTCTCTCTTCTTACGAATCACTTTAGTTCCCTGCCTTCTGAAACTTCTCCTAGTGTCGCAAATTTCCTTTACCCCGACCCCAGTATCTAATCCCCGGTTCTCTATCTTAAAAAAGCCTGCAGTGCATCTACCGGATTTCAAGGGATTCAGACAAGATCTGAACTCCTTTCCTCGAAAAGTGCTCCCCGTCCCTGTTGTAGAGGTGGTTATGCCCGAAAAAGAGGTCCCACTTTCGACAAAGGCCCAACCATTGGCTTTGCAATGAAGTGCCAGCCGGCAATTCAAAGCAATAGCCCTAGATTACCACAAGTCGTCAACACAGCGTCTCGGAACGACACCACATACCACAGGGAACCCACCCCTGTCCCTAACTTTACCTACAGCTTCCTTGAACCGCCGTAGCAATTCCTCACTTCTTACACACTCAACATCGTTTCTCCCAGCACTCAGGCAGACGATGGGCTTTTTCCCTTGGTCCGCCATGCACTCAACTATCTTATCACTAACAATACCTATCCCCTAGCCTGGGTAACTCACAGACTTCATGCGCATCCCATCCCTGTCACAGAACCTGCTGTCGAGATGCCTAATCTGACTGTCACCAACAACCAAGATTTTACCTTCGGGTAATGATGTATCGTCTACCGTCCTTACCTCCGTATCTTCCTCTTGCAGCCCCGAGAGTACCTGAAATGAGTTCGTGCACACAATATGGTCATTGTTTACCTTTATAGACCTATAGGCGAGAAATGTGTAAAAAATGTTGGTGCGTCGGACGGACGTTGGTGCGTTGGGGTGAAGGTAGGGAAATTGGGATGGGTGTTGGTGGTTAGGGAAATGGGTGAGTGTTAGTGGTGGGGGAAGTGGGTGGGTGTGGTGGTGGGGGGAAGTGGGTTGGTGTTGGTGGTGGGGGAAGTGGGTGGGTGTTGGTGGTGGGGGAAGGGGATGGTTGTTGGTGGTTGGGGAAGTGGGTGGATGTTGGTGGTGGGGGAAGGGGATGGGAGTTAGTGGTTGGGGAAGGGGATGGGTGTTGGTGGTTGGGGAAGGGGGTGGGTGTTCGGTGGTGGGGGAAGGGGATGGGAGTTATGGTTGGGGAAGGGGATGGGTGTTGGTTGGTTGGGGAAGGGGTGGGTGTTGGTGGTTGGGAGGGGGATTGGGTGGGGGGTTGGGAGGGATGGGAGTTAGTGGTGGGGGAAGGGGGTAGGTGGTGGGGCGAGGGGGGTGGGAATGCGTTGATGGGTGTGTGGGGAAGGGGGTGGGTGTTAATATTGTTGGGTGGAAGGGAAAGGTGGGGTGTTGGGGAAGGGGTAGGTGTTGGTGGTTGGGGAAGTGGCCGGGTGATTGTTGGTTGTTGGGGAAGGGGATGGGTTTTGGGTTTGTTGGGATGGGGGGGTTGTTGGTGTTGGGGCAGGGAATGGTGTTGGTGGTTGGGGAAGGGGGTTGTGTTGGTGGTTGGGAAGGGTGTGGTGTTGGTTTTGGGAACTGGGATATTTCGTTAGTGGTGGGGGAAGGGTTGGGTGTTGGTGGTGGGGTCGGGGGTGGGTGTTGTTTGGTTGGCGGAAGGGGGTGGATGTTGGTGGTGGGGGAGGGGTGGATGTTGGAACATTGGGGGAAGGGATGGGTGTTTGTTTGGTGCAAGGGTGTGGATGTTGGTGGGGGGAAGGGTATGGATGTTGGAGATGGGGAAGGGGATTTGGTGTTGGAAGGATATGTGTGGTGAGCAACGGGGGTTGGTGTTGGTGAATGTGGGTTGGGAACGCGATCGTGTTGTAAGTGGGCAGTGCGCGCTCGTGGCATAGGGCTGAGAGCTGCAGCACCCCAGACACTCATTTTGCCAGGTGATGATGCCTTTAGAGACACGCAGATTGATGACAATACTAAGCAAATATCATATAATAAGTCATTAAACGTTTAGTACATTATTTTCAGTACGTTAATTGGTGAATTTTCATTAAAACCAGACCAAAATTTAAGGTATAATTTCATATTTGCTGTACGATTCTGTCTGCGCCGCCGCCGCACCACTTGTGAACACAATGAGCTGCAGTCGAGGCAGCTAATTAACTCGTCCCTCTCGTGTTTACAGTGCGTGTAGATGGTGTGGTTAAATCGTGCTTTCTTTAATTACCCTATGACGATGGAAAATCCAGTGAAGTATTTGCAAAACATCAACTTATCCCAGCTGACATAAAATGCAAAGACTGAAATCAAACGGTACCGACTTTATTTTCAAGTAATACTGTAATTCTACTATCGCCACCTCAGCCATCCCCTCTACTACCATCACTACCACCCCCACCATCCCTTCTACCACCACCACTACTATCATACTGCAACGAACCGGCCCCCCCTTCCTTACCTTCACTGTCCTCAGCTACACCTACTCCGGGCTGCTCTCTTGAGATGCAGGGAAGCAGGCAGGTGCTTAAGACAGAGGGGGGGGGGGGTGACGCGTAGCTCGTAAACAGGGCTCGTGCTAGGAATTGAGGACTTACCAGGCTGGGTTCTCCTTCTCTGGCTGTTCACACACTCAGGGGGGAAGGGTACAGGAAGGCACTAAACAGACAGAGAAGGAACACTACTGAGGCAAACAGCAAGGAGATGTTATGGGAGAGGTATCAAGGAAAAAAGAAACAAGTACAAAAGTTGATAAAGAATGAAATGTTCAAACATGAAGAGAGGACAACACGGGAAATTAGAGAAAACAGGAATCCAGGGAGTAAACTTTGGGAGAACATAAACAAATTAAAGGGAAAGGAAATAAACAAGACAGAAGATATAGAGGTATACAAAGAAGGCAAAAGACTACCACCACAGGAGGCGGAAGAGGAAATAATTCGATACTGGGAGAGTATATATAAACGAAATGAAAACAAATTACAGATGATCTGGAATGGAGAAGAAAGGGCAAGGTATGAAAGGCTAATGGAGGAAGAGGAAGATGACGTACAGAACATACTGAGAGAACACATTGATATGGCATACACAGTAAAAAGCAAATGTAAAAAAATGAAATTAACGGAAATATGTGAAGAGGATATAGTTAAGCATATAAAAAGCATAAAAAATGGTAAAGCAGCAGGACCTGACAAGATCAAACCAGAGTTAGTAAAAGCATTGAGTAACAGCAAAATTTGTAGAGACAACTTAAAGAAATGTTTTAATAAAATACTAAATAGTGGGAAAATACCAGAAAGCTGGAAAGAATCAAATACAGTATAATACTGTCAGATCAATACTATCAGTATTGATCCCAAAAAAGAGTAAACCAGAAGTGAACGATTTAAGACCCATATCTCTGACAAACCAAATGTATAAGCTGTTTATGAAAATTTTGAAAGAAAAACTGGAAGAACACATAAAGCTTAATGGAGAGGCAAAGAAGAGCAAGCAGGATTTACAAAGGGAAGGAGACTGGAGGACAACCTATATTTACTACAACACTGCATCAACAACGCATACAAACACAAAAAACAATTATTTGTGGCAGCGATTGACTTCAGAAAGGCCTATGATTCAGTGAAAAGAGAGAAGTTAATCGCTACATTAATGAAATATAAAATTGACAGCAGGATAATAGAATGTGTAAAAAATATATATGAAAAAGATAAAACAAAAATCAAGATTAGGAAGGATAAAGAAATAGAGATATAAATAAGCAGTGGCATTAGACAAGGCTGTACAGGGTCAACCACACTTTTCAAAATGCTAACCTACATGATCATAGACAAATTGGAAGAAAATGGATTAGGATACAAAGATGAAAGAATAAAACTAAATACCCTATTTTTTGCCTGAGGTGGGCATTCCGCAATTTTAGTCCGCAATTCCGCAACTTGCGGAATGGTAATTCGGTTGCGGAATTGCGCAATTACAGATGCCTGAAAAAATTGCGGAATTGCGAATTGCGGACCGCCAAAATTTTAAAGCGCAATCGCAATAACTTGCGGAATGGGTAATTCGGTTGCGGAATTGCGCAATTACGGATGCCTGAAAAAAATGCGGAATTGCGGGTTGCGGACCGCCAAAATTTTGAAACGCAATCGCAATAATTGTGACGATCACCACCTTCAAAATGGCAAGTGCCCGCGTGAACATAAGTTCCCACCAAATATGGTAAAGACGACACTGCCAACTGCCAATGAGCCGTGTTTTTGTCGTCCAAGCACCGTCTTGGATTACGAAGACCACTCCAATAATACTTGCTGAAATGTGTGTTATACTGCTTTGTGCTATTGTTTGCAATGTTTTGGATTGATTATTATTTCGGCCCCTAAAAAGCTTGTTGTGTTTTTGTCGCAGAAACCAATCAGTTTTCAATTGCGAGAAAAACCGGTCTTCGTACCAAGACCAAGCAAGCATCGTCCAAGCATCGCTAGCTAGTGTTATAGCTAGTGTAGCAGTCACTCACTCAGTCAGTGCGTTCTGGGACTTGGGATTGAGAGTGTGTACGCTCACTACGCTGGCCGTGTGTGTGATTACTGATTTATCCTACATATACTGTTGTTGTGTTAGTGAAGTACTAAGATTGCACAAATTAGACAATAGACACTGGTTACTGGCAGTGGTTAGTGGTTAGTAACCACTAACCAGTGTCTATTGTGGTAAATAAACGGGTTTATTAACTTATATATAGGCTAACAATAGACTTAATAAACGGCGTTTATTTACTAAACGCCGTTTATTAAGTCTATTTTTGCTTCTGAAAATTAGCAAATTTAACCAGAATGGACAAGTTTTTGTCGCCATCTCCGTCGCCTAAGAGTAGGAGTATGAGTGTGGATACACTGGATACTGATAGTGTTAGAAGTGGGGATTGTGTTAGAAGTGACTTGGAGGCTTAGGATGATCTCCCCAGCACTCAGCCCCTCAGCCAGAGCACTGAGCGTGAGAGCAGACAGGGCCAGAAACAGGTGAGAGAAGACTTCCAGCTAACTTGAGTCACTTGGACAGTAAGTTATTCCTTATCTACTGAGTATCTAGTAAATTTATTGGTCAATTTATAGTTTCACCCAACCAACGATTTTCTGATGCGCCTTATTATATACATAAGGTGCATCAGAAAATCGTTGGTTGGGTGAAACTATAAATTATCCTTTAATTTACTAGTTAAAAGTTAAAACATAGAACAATTGTTATAAAGGCTGAATAAAAGGCGATATATATCCAATATATATTTGATTATTTGTGAACACAGTCATTACAGAGAGCGGCCTGCGCGGCGATTTATTTAGTTAACGCTAATTTTTGCAAGGTACTACGTACTGCATTTATCAGAAAACGAAATATATCAATGGAAAGCTAATACAATTCTGCTTCTATTGATATCTTCCATGTAATATGTTGTCCCAAAAAGTTTTACATGACGACACGTTTAAGTGAATTTTAAATTCATGCATATTTCTTCAGTCTCATAATGGCCTTTATTTAATGTGTTTTACTGTGTTTTATGTGATAATCTTATAGAACAAACATTTCCGAAGATAACAGTATATCCTTTATACATGTATAACATGATATACTGCGGGGTCATGCCTTGAGAACTTCCCCAGGTCTTGAGTGAACGAAGAGGCCCTGGCGCTAAGATGGCGCCCAGTAGCGTTTAGCATAGGGCCTATGAATGGCGTTACCCTCTTTCATATAGATAC
Source organism: Chionoecetes opilio (assembly GCA_016584305.1). Taxonomy (NCBI): domain Eukaryota; kingdom Metazoa; phylum Arthropoda; class Malacostraca; order Decapoda; family Majidae; genus Chionoecetes; species Chionoecetes opilio. Next base: position 16,191 of record JACEEZ010025166.1, read on the forward strand.
CCTAGTCACCTAGTGATTACTAGCCAGTAGACTGTGAAGTGTAAAAGTAAAGAAAAACACTAAAAGAGACAAAGACTTAATTGTGAATGACAAGTAACAAGTATAGACAGAAACAGAATAGGAATACAGAAGTATTAAAAATAAACACTAATAAAAAGTCTTGAAACATTTTTTTTTTAATTGTACCGTAGATAACAGTGAAGTCGCCAGTTCTATGTTTCTTTGTTATTTACAGACGTGTGGTGGCGTTAATACTTACATTTGTACATCCATGATTTCAGGAAAGTTAGAAGGGGCTATTTGGAGAGTCTGTGTCATTTTGTGTCTTCATCTGTCATATTAGGGCTATAAATGAACAAATGACAAAAATAAAACCGAGTGGCGACCTCACTATACCTACTACAGTAAAGTCGCCAGCTAGTATTTTAACCCAACAGTTGAGTCGCCACTCTGGGGAATTCAGGGAAATTAGAGGTAAAGTAAAACAAGTCTCTATATATATATTAGCTGCGGAAGATGCTTGGATATATAAAAATTCCTCTGCCAACGTAAAAATAAATTCTATTCAAGTTTGAAAGATCTGGCAAGTCTGCGTCCTGTCGCCCGAAAAGCTACTGTTTACTGTCTGTCGTCGCGCGAAGAAAAACGTGAGAAGCAAAATGCGCAACAGTTATATTTGCAGATACAAAGCATAAAACAACGCTGAAACAGGGTAGATTATACAATCATGATATAAACTACTGTGTAACATCTTCAGTGGCACATAAAAATCAGTAGTGAAGCTATAATTCGTAATATTTGGTGCCTGGCGACTTCACTGTAGGTGGCGACTTCACTGTTATCTACGGTAGGTGTTTAAGAGTCTATAGACATTTTTTGTTTTAATTGTAGGTGTTTTGTTGGATAATTTATAGTTTCACCCAACCAACGATTTTCTGATGCGCCTTATGTTTTTCTGGTGTGTTTTTATGGGTTTTGAATGAATCTGCTAACTGTTTCTGTCGCATTTTTTTTCTTCTTTTTTTTAGGTAGATAAAGGTTAGTTTTTTTTTTTTTTTTTAGTTAGGTAAAGGTTAGGTTAGGTATATGTTAGGTTAGGTTAGGTATAGGTAAAGGTTAGGTTAGGTTTAGGTTCATTTTTTTTTTTTTTGTCATTTTTGCAAAAAAAAAAAAAATAATAATAATTGCGAAAGAAACGGTTAGCAGATTAATTCAAAACACATAAAAACACACCAGAAAAACGTAAGGCGCATCAGAAAATCGTTGGTTGGGTGAAACTATAAATTGACCGTTTTGTTTTAATTGTAGGT
>JACEEZ010025166.1:22500-35169 GCA_016584305.1 Chionoecetes opilio
TTTTATCACGAGCCGCCACTGGAAGTGGAGATCTGTGGGTGGGAACAGGGGTGGGTGTTGTGGGATGTGGGTGGGTGTTTAATTGGGATGAAGTAGAGTGAATAATAGCAGATTCTGAAGGACTCCAGCATCCCCCTCTCTCTCTCTCTCTCTCTCTCGGTGAACAGTGAACAGCTACTCTGACGTCATAAATAGTATTCGCGGGCCTGTTGTAAGGATGAAACTTTTTCCCGCGCTTTTTAGAAAAGTCGTTTTTACGGAAATAAAGCGTGGAATTTTGTTTGTTTTTGTGGATTAGGTGTTTTGAATGAACATTCAACATATTTATGCAAAACAAATGGGTCTGGACGATTACTTTAATATGTACAAGGTATCTGTGCGATCAAGATTAAGATCATAGTTCCTGGATTTTCAAACATGACGTACCCACTCAGTATTCTACGCCAATACAACGTCAACAAAAAGGAAATAATCACCGAGGGAGACAACATAATCTTTGGAGAGTTTTCATGGCCCAAGACTGTTATGACCAACTACTTGGTTTTTGGGTATGTAAAGGGAATATGGCGTTAATACACATTAGGGTAGTAATGGACGAGGGCTGCGCGGTCATTTTCGGAGTCACTGATTAATTCTGGTAAAAATGAACGAGGACTGCGCGGTCATTGGTAATAATGGACGAGAGTTTCGTTGTCGTTTTCAGAGACACCGACTATTTGTTCTTGGCCTATAATAGGTGCTTGTTCTAATGGAGATAGTTTTATTTTGCGGAAAAAAAAAAAAAAAAAAAAAAAAAAAAAAAAACCTAACCTTATAGGTTTTAATGGAACTTAACCTAACCTTATAGGTTTTAATGAAACCTAACCTAACTTATAGGTTTTAATGAAACCTGAACCTAACCTTACCACAAAGTATACTTTTTTTTTTTTTTTTTTGCGCAAAAATAAAACTATCTCCATTAGAACAAGCCCCTATTGTAGGCCAAGAAAAAATAGTCGGTGTCTCTGAAAACGACCGCGAAACTCTCGTCCATTATCACCCGGTCATTTTCTGGGGTCGACCGAAATGTACCAAAAACGGTTTTGGAAATACTTTGGAACTCATCCTTCCGGCTTTGACTGAAATGAACTACCGCACTGTGTTGTAGCTTATTGTACTTCACATCTGTAAAGGTTCCAGCGTTGCGCTCAGCCTTGGTTAACCCACACGGCCGCTATGAAATATGAGGTGCCTCAAAAAATTCTAAGTCCAGTTAGGTTAGGTTAGGTTAGGTATACTTGTGGTTAAGGTTAGGTTAGGTTAGGTAGGTTAGGTATACTTTGTGGTTAAGGTTAGGTATACTTTGGTTAGGTTAGGTTAGGTTAGGTATACTTTGTGGTTAAGGTTAGGTTAGGTTAAGTATACTTTGTGGTTAAGGTTAGGTTAGGTTAGGTATACTTTGTGGTTAAGGTTAGGTTAGGTTAGGTATACTTTGTGGTTAAGGTTAGGTTAGGTTAGGTATACTTGTGGTTAAGGTTAGGTTAGGTTAGGTATACTTTGTGGTTAAGGTTAGGTTAGGTTAGGTTAGGTATACTTTGTGGTTAAGGTTAAGTTAGGTTAGGTTAGGTATACTTTGTGGTTACGGTTAAGTTAGTTAGGTTAGGTATACTTTGTGGTTAAGGTTAGGTATACTTTGGGTTAAGGTCAGGTTAGGTATACTTTGTGGTAAGGTTAGGCTAGGTATACTTGTGGTTAAGGTTAGTTAGGTTCGGTTAGGTATACTTGTGTAAGGTTAGTTAGGTTAGGTTAGGTTAGTATACTTTGTGGTTAAGGTTAGGCTAGGTATACTTGTGGTTAAGGTTAGGTTAGGTCGGTTAGGTATACTTTGTGATTAAGGTTAGGTTAGGTAGGTTAGGTTAGGTATACTTTGTGGTTAAGGTTAGGTTAAGTTAGGTTAGGTATAATTGTGGTTAAGGTTAGGTTAGGTTAGATTTTACATATAGTGACTTTGATGATTTTTTGGGAGCCATAAATCACTTATATTTGCTTCCTCCACCCAAAAAACCCGTATTCCCGCCAGTTCCCCAGGCTTGTTGGCTATAGGGGGAAGAAAAAAAAGATAGGGGTGAAGGACTTCTTCCAAAGTTTTACGATTTTTTATTCATAATCGTCGCATATATAAATCTAGTGTAGATCTTTTTATATATAAAGCGTGAATCAAAACTACACGTATATTATCGTGTAGGGAGGTTTTTGGCATGACTGTGTGGGTTTTTGGCTTGGGCGTTATGAAATACAGAAAAAAACACAACTCATGTCATACAGAATCAGAAATTGCTATCAAACATGTATAGAACACAGTTGATGATCGTAAATTAATTTTGGACATGCACGTGACTCATGCAGCATATGCGTCGTCATAATATTGCCGTTATTTAGTGAGCGCCTGCCAAAACCTTGGCTGTGCTACCAAAAACCCACACAATATCCTTTCCCTTCAAATTCATCGCTAATAATGATTCGCCTAGACAAAACCTGAAGATCGAATATGCAAATATATATTTTAAAACTGGATATCACCCACTAAAAAGGTTTTGGTATGGACCAAAAAGGTTTTTGGTATCAGGGTATACTAAAAACCGGTTTTTGGTATATTTCGGGTGACCGTTTTTTGGACTTTTTCTTGCCAAAAATTGGTGCTTTTTCAGATGGAGATATTGTTATGGTATTATACACTAGGATCAGAATTCCCTACACAATTGGGAGTATGGTTTCTGTTTACCTTTTTGGATTCTAAGAAACATTCTTTCCATGGGCTTCCGTCACAAATCATTACTTTTGGCTATAACATGTTATTTATAGGGAGGAGAGAGAGAAGTGTTACGTGCACCTCACTCTTCTTCCTCTTGGACCTGCATCGCCTCTGTTCTTCCCTTGCCGCGTACACTTTTTAATGAGGATTTGCCTTTAGTTAGGAGGGTAAAACGTGGGGTTAGGTTAGGTTAGTGAGGCAAAAGGTGGGATTAAGTTAGTTAATTTTCCTAATCCTACACATTCCGGTAAATTTCCAGATGAACACCGAACTTCCTTTGGTGGATGAAACTTTTTTCTGGTAAGTTTTGATGTGTTTTGAATTAATCTGCCAACTGTTTCTGTTGCAAATCACTTTTTGTTTCAACAAAAATGAAAAAAAACTAAACAAATTGAACCTAACCGAACCTATACCTAACCTAAGCTTTACCTAACATAACCTTTACTTAACTAAAACAAAAAAAAAAAAAATATTTGCAACAAAAAAACAATTAGTAGATTCATTCAAAACAGATCAAAAACTCAAAACCACCAGAAAAAAATAGTTTCGTTCACCAGAGTGAATTCGGTGTTTATCTGGAAAATTCCTTCCTATTAATTTAAAAACACCCTTATTTTCTCCAAAAAAATTATTTGCGACAGAAGTTAATAAAGAAAATGTTTCTCAGAATCCAATAAGGTAACTAAACAGAACCATACCCCAATGGGCCACTACACTCATTTATGATCCCGTTAGAGCCTGTGAATCTCACTCAAATATACATTTTTTGAGGACTTCATAGACATATTTATTGTATGTACATGTTCTATATTAGTTTTTCCAAATCAAAAGATTATTCAAATTCATTTAACAATGTAACATTGGTGTCTAGGATTCATAGAAAATTGAATATATGCATACAATAGTAATTATTTCTCCATAAAATCAACTCGTACATACAATCCGATTCGGTAACATCTCATTTAGTCAATATAGCATTATATCAAGGTAGTGATTTAGAGCAATGCATTAATGAACGCTTGTTACCATATTCTTTATTTGTTGCCAGATGAGTGTACGACAATTTTCGACAGTGTACGACAGTTTAAATGTAAGAGGTCACAAGAAGAAAAAGGTAACGTTCAGGGCGAGGAGTGTTGAGAGTGTAGCACTACACTGTGGTAGTGGAGGCGTGGACACTGCAGCAGCAAGTGTTCAATGGTTTACGGGACGTTCCTGTGCCAGGGGACTTATAGGTGCCTTGCATTGACATCACGATCTAGCGGCTTCAAGCCAAATGCCGCCCGTCGGCGCTGATAATTAATTTTGGTGGAGAACCAACAGCTGGTCGGCGAGGCTGAAGATGTCAACAAATATGGTAATTTTCCCCTACCAAATATATGTTTATCAGTATAAATGATATACTGTTATCTTCAGAAATGTTTGTTCTATAATATTATCAAATAAAAAACCATAATACACACTAAAGAAATGCCATTATGAGACTGAAGAATATGCATGAACTTAATATCATTTAAACTCGTCGCCATTCAAATTTTGCGAGTCAACTTTTAAACATGGACCATATCAATAGAAGCGGAATTTTATTAGCTTCGATGATATATTTCATTTTCTGATAAATGAATTAGCACCATGCATAAATGAGCGTAAACTAAATAAATAACATCATCAACAGGGTAGTTTTTCCGATTGATGTTAATTATTTAGTAACGCTAATTTATGCATGGTGCTAATTCATTTATCAGAAAACGAAATACATAAGTAAATAAATAACATAATCAATCGGGAAAATTACCCGATTGATTGTTATTTATTTAGTTAACGCTCATTTATGCATGGTGCTAATTCATTTATCAGAAAACCAAATATTTATAACCTGATTTTTCAGCATCAGAACACTTAACCTGCTGAGTACCAGCTAAATATAATAAAAAGTACACCCACAGCCCAGCTGATTTTGCGTTTTTTTTTTTATTATTATATTAAAAAGGGGAAACAAAGAAAACAAAAATATCACTCACATCGAAAAAAGGGGGTTCTAAGGGGGTGGGGCACCCTCAGCCATCAGCTGATTCCGGCCCGAATTCAAGGTTCCGCGCGCCTATCCCTCAGCTGAGCGCGCAGCATTGCAGATGTACGATGCGTCCAGTTTTCGGGTGGCGGTTATTTTCACACCACCCGGGCATCATATGTGCCTTCATAGTTCATATATACCACGTATGTATCACATAATGTCATAATAAGTCAATTTCAAGTGTGATAAGTGGACATAGTAAAGATTTATAAATAAGGACGAGTGGCAGTCCGCCCTAGCGTCCCGGTAACCATGGCGACGGACGACCATGGTTGATTTGTACCCCAACATAACACGTACACATGTACACCCAGCCGCTCCCACACTCTACAAACGGGACTTCCCCTCCCATTGTCACTTTATCTGTTTATATATTATATTGTTTATCGTTATGTTTTATAAGTTTAGGTACTTTTACTTAGAAATATGGGTTTTCACATTGTATTTTTGGTAGTTTGCACTGTAATATCTATCTCACTGTTATTTTGTCTTAGGCTAGGCTATATTTTATCACTTTGTACACACTTATTATTTACACTTTGTACACACATATATTCAGCATCTTATCGCAGTCTTTGAACACACTTAGAAGTGCTCACGGGTGTGATACTCCATGAAGCAGTCGGGTAACACAGTGCAACATACACTCCCGGCACATATTGCTGGTTTCGGTTCTCACACGATCCCTCCGTGTCGTGTTCGGCACACATGACACGTCTGCGGGGTCTCTGATTGTCTCGGTGGGCCGGCACATAGTTGGGGAAGTGGCGTTGCGACATGTTGTACTCGCGAGATCAAACAATAAACTGATGTTCTTTGTCCCTCAGTAATGACTCATGACATCCCCTGTCCCAACAAGCCTATATTTGAGGGTTGCCACGTATATAAGGCATATTCCATACCAATCTCAAGTCAATAGCTACCATAGAACAGAAGTAAATAAGGTCTACAGTCGTTGTGCGATAAGCGGGTATAGTGTTTTTATCACGATTCCCTACATCAGAGATAGTCCCGTTAGAACCGAAGGGGGCTGCCGAGTATCATATGTATTGACAACCACCTTACAAGAACCCACACAAATTTCAAGCCATAGCTACCATTTACGAACGGAGTAAATACGTCCAAGTCGCAGCGAATAAAGTGGATCGCTCGCGCAACTATCCGCCCACCATGACCCGCACGCGAACACACGCAGATAGTGCCGTATTACCGCCACTGGTTGCCCCACATAATAAGGAGTGTTACAATAAATTTTCAGGCCATCCTTTACCATAGAAGCCGCTTTTAATCATCGGACGCACGTGTTGCGTCGCGGCGACTAGGGCGTTACATACATATCTGACGCATCACGTGGACGCTGGGTTCCAGCGGGAAGATTGTCTTATTTTGGTTAAAATAACATCAAATATTGGTCGCTAAGCACCCAGTTGTCCGCAAGTCAAGTTTTGCTCTATCTAATCAAAGAATACTTTTATGGACATTTGGAACGGGATCTACTAATCGGCAGTGGCCTATTGTGTGGGCAGGAGTCCCAACCTTTACACCTTCGGAGGAACCCTGTAATAATTTTCATATTCCAAGGAACCCTTATATAGGATATTACTAAATATATATACTATATTATATATATTATTATTATATATGATAATATATATAATATAATAAATATATATAATATATATATCATATATATATATATATATATATATATAAATAATATATATAATATATATCATAGAATAGATATACATATAATTATATAGATATATAATATATAGATATATCTATATATATATATATATATATCTATATATATATATATATATATATATATATATTAGAGTGAGTCAAGTAATAGAGGTGCATTCAAAATGCAAATGAGTTAACGAGGAATGCTTTAGCTTTTCCTTACAACAAAAACAAAGTGACAGAAAAATTATATTGATTTGGTACGATATCTTGTCATGCGCGCAGTGACATACTTCTTGGCTGTCGGATACATTTTTCGGTGGTCTTCGACAACTTGGAGGAGGCATTCAGCTGGTCCTCCGATTCGTGCGAAGGGTTCTAGTGAAATTCTGCCACAAGAGCGGACCCCTCTTTCCGCGGCGTCGTGGTGACGAGAAGGTCACGTACTAGCCTTGCCCCGGCCTGGTACATGGGGTCGTCCCCCACATGCAGGACGGACGTCGGGAAACCTTTGTCGATGTCCAGCAGGATCCAGGAATTTTCAGTGTTTTGGACGAAGGAGGCAACGGTCTTGTTGTCTTAAGGTCAGCCTCCTCGACGCAAACTGGTGGAGGTTTCCTCGATCCTTCCATGCTTCGGAGGTTGGCAACAACATTCCGCTTCCCTCAGGGGCATCTCATCGTTCAAAGGCAGTCCAACTGTCACTCAGAAGGTACCACATGTGAGTCCCAACGCTTTCAGCCATGACTCTCTGATCGCCTTTGTTCGTCTCTTCGCGGAGGCTTTGTAAAGGTCAAGGGTCGTTTCTGGGCGTTTGCTGAACCGCAGCTGGAGAACCACGCTCGAAGTAGTAGCGTACGATGAAGATGCAAGAACTCGTCCAGTTTTGGTCGGAAACTGCGGCCTGACCGCACGTGAACTGGACGGCCGTCGTTTATGGTATTCTGCGAACTGAGGCGCGAAGCTCACATTTCAAGAGCGTAAACGCTCTTGCCATCCATCAAGCCCAATGGACTGCTCCGGAATGTGGAAAAAGATCTCTCTTGCGTCCATGAGGGATTCCACCAAGGAACACAACGGCTAGCTCAACAATTCCTTGGTAGTCGTCACGTGGGGGTCCTTCGGGGTATTCTGGCAGGTTTGAGGATGTCGTCCACCCAGCCTCCTGAGCTCTTCGTTTGTGTCCTGTCTGGTCTGTTCAACATACGGCCAGACACTCTCGGGAGGAAACGGACAAAAAGGCAGCGATTATCCTGGACTTGAGATGTTTCTGGGATGAAGGGCCGAGAAAACAGTTCCCAGCAGAATTTCAGGCATATGATGGCGAACAGGCCAGAGCAGCAGATCACGACCAAGGCTTTGCTGCAGTCGAACGGCACAATCCACCCTTGGATCCGTATTCGTCGCCGTTTTGTCGAAGCACAGCGCTCGATCGCATCGATCGGAGATAGCCCTTCGCGGATATAACGGAAGGATGTGTTTGCCGGAGGCTTAGCAGTTACCGTAAGTGATGGAACTGCGAGTATCTTCTCCACGCCTTCTCCAGAAACAGGACGGCAGTCGGTCCACAACGCCTTCTTTTTGTGAGGGATGGCATAGTTTTCAATCCCAGTGGAGTGGGGAGCGGTACATCAGGAGCAAACTTTTCTTGAGCTCTGCAGCTTTCCGGCGATGGACGTTTTCGCTGCCGATGATCGTGCATAGCGCTCAACGACAATCTCGAGTGTTCGCACTCAAGCTCCTCCGCGAATGGAAGCAGAAGTGGCAGACTTTACGGTCACTTATGTTGGTCCGGTCTCAAGGCAGCAGAAAACTTGCTGTGGATATGATTTCTTCTGCATGGTGCACGGCGGGATCGGTTGGTGGAGGAGATTGCTATCACGTCTGCTTTCAGGCGAAGAGGACGAGTCGAAGATCGGCTTCAACGTTGGCCTGCCTTTACTGCGAACGCTTGGACTTTCCTGGCGCAGCCGATTTCCTCAAGTCCCTCCGTGCGTGTCCGTGTCTCTTTTTCCACCCAGGGCACGATCCATACCACCCATCTTCCCCTTGCCTGCCCGGTTCTCTGGAGCTTCAAGGAAGTCACGGTCCTCCTGATCATGATCTTGGACATGGCGTCGGATGTGCTACATCGAACAAATTCAGGCAAGCCACGGGGAAATTGGCTCGGTTTTTTCCTCAGCTATGCCCGTGGTCAGGGATTTTGATTCTCTTCAATCCTTTGTACTCTTCGCGCAGACGCTGTACTTTCTTGAGGATATCACACGACAAATGGTGGAATATTGCCTTAGAGTACTGATGTGAACATGAATGCCGTCGCCGAACTGAGAAAGCCAAATACAACGAGGGTTTAGCTTGCGTTGGTACTGCAAAAACACCACAGGACTCCTCACGGTTCGGGAGAACACCGATGGCAGCTCTTGAGTTGCTGGGGCTCCTACGAGCCATAACTTGTCAGTGGACCTCGTGGAAGACATCTGTAAAAAAGAAAAACAAGTCAATAAACAGAATAATAATAAAAAGGAGAATAAACACGTCAATAACAGGATAAACCAATACTGAAACAACTTAAAACCAAGTCTATAAACAGAAGAATAATAAACAGGAGAATAAACAAGTCAATAACAGGATAAACCTATGCTGAAACCACATCCCCACAAAAATGTGCGAAGGGGGATCATGCCTTCGTTGCATGGGGTGGTGCAATAGGGACAAATTTCGAAGCGTCTGCGCGACATGAAGATGTCACGCTACAAGACTAATATTTTGCTGGTAGTGCTTTCTCATCAATACACATGAACTGCCGGGGTCCGCGTTAAGATCCGAACACTTTCAATTTTTTGACGCACCCAATATATATATATATAATATATATATATATATATATATATATATATATAATATATATATATATATATGATATATATATATATATATACAGGAGAACCTCGTTTATCCGGCACCCTCGGGGGGGAGCGCATGCCGGATAACTCATTTTGCCGTTGTTTTGAGAGTTACTCTTATGGAATCCCCAAAATCCCCTTTTTTTTTTTTTTTTTCCCATCACAAGGAACTGGCCAAGGGCACAACAAAAATGGGTAACACAAAGGCCGCTTAGTTGCCAGTCCCTATAAAGAAGACAGTCAGAGAATAAAATAAAAAGTGGGGTGAGCCAATTTAGTTCGGGAGGTGTCTTGTACTCTTCTTTGAAAAGATGTAAGTCATAGGAAAGTGGAAAAACAGAAACAGGAAGAGAGTTCCAGAGTTTATCAGTTGAAAAAAAGAGAAAAAAAAAAGCCTGGGTCGAATAGTGCCGTTGTTTGAGGCTGCCGTTGTTTTAAATGCCGGTTAAACGAGGTTCTCCTGTATATATATATATATATATATATATATATATAGATATATATATATATATATATATATATAATGTGTGTATATAATGTGTATATATATATATATATATATATATATATATATATATACATATATATATATATACACACACAAATCTCAATTTCCCGGACCTCGTTTTCCCGGATATCGGATTTGCCGGACAAAAATCAGAGGTCCGGGGATATGTCAGAGTCCCAGACATTTTTTTTTTTTTTTTTTTTTTTTTTTTTTAATAATTTTTTTTATAACGTTGAAATGCCTGGTCCTGTTCGTAAATTGACAAAGTTGTCCGGCGGTCCGAGCGTCTTCTGTCACCCCTGGTCAGTGTCCGCGCCTCCCGCCAGGTGGCAGCATCTTCAGCGGTCGTATTGTTTACATTTGGGTACACGACACTCACTGTTCACCTGCACAGCCTCCGTCAGTCCCCTGACTCCCACTGCCCCTGGTACAGGAACATCTCTGAGATTATTGGACACTTTCTGCTGCCTCCCGCCAGGTGGCAGCATCGTCAGCGGTCGTATTGTTTACATTTGGACACACGACACTCACGGTTCGCCTGCACAGCCTTCGTTAGTCCCCTGATCCCCACTGCCCCTGGTGCAGGAATGTCTCTTGAGACTATTGAACACTTGCTGCTGCCTCCCGCCAGGTGGCAGCATGCTGAGCGGTCGTATTGTTTACATTGGGCACACGACACTCACGATTCACCTGCACAGCCTCCGTTAGTCCCCTGACCCCCACTGCCCCTGGTGCAGGAACGTCTCTTGAGACTATTGAACAACTTTCTGCTGCCTCCCGCAGGTGGCAGGATGCTCAGCGGTCGTATTTTTTACATTGGGCACACGACACTCACAGTTCACCTGCACGGCCTCCGTTAGTCCCCTGACCCCCACTGCCCTGGTGCAGGAACGTCTCTTTAGAAATATTGAATACTTTCTGCCTGCCTCCCGCCAGGTGGCAGCATGCTCACTTGCCCCAGCGGTCGTATTGTTTACATTTGGGCACACGACACTCACGGTTCACTGCACGGCCTCCGTTAGTCCCCTGACCCCCACTGCCCTGGTGCAGGAATGTCTCTTGAGACTATTGAACACTTTCAGCTGCCTCCCGCCAGGTGGCAGCATGCTCAGCGGACGTAAAAGTCCGCGGCGGGGTAGTTGATATTGGCGGTTGCCGGACAGTAAATACTAGAGTAGGATAAGTGTCCAGGGGGGGGTAATGGCATCGGACTTTTTTTTTCTTTTTTCTTTTTTTCTGTTTAGAGGATAATTCCTGGACTGTTGCGATTCCCGGACTTTTGCGGTTCCCGGACCAGTGCTCCCCCTATTAGTCCGGGAAAACGAGGTTTGTATGTATATATATAAAATATAAATATATATATATTATTTTTTTTAGGAAAGTTCTTCTATAATAATATAAGCGAAAGTGTGTGTGTGTCCGCGATAGGTACCCGCCCCCCGTGCCCCATCCCATCATATGGCACAGTTTTGGAACCAGCTCGACCAGGGGCAACTTTTAAGCCCACTTATGAGATGATCGGATCACCTTTTTCTTTTTTCTTTTTTTAGCAGCCTATTAGCGAGAATTGTGAAAAAAAAATGTGGGTTGCGAGAATTGAGGAAACCTTGATGTAGGGTGATGGGTAATGGGTGAGTGAATGGGTGGGGTGATGGGTAATGGGTGTGGGGTGATTGGTGGGGGGTGATGGGTGATAGGTGGGGGGTGAGTGAATGGGTGTGTGGTGATGGGTAATGGGTGAGTGAATGGGTGGGGGGTGATGGGTAAAGGGTGAGTGAATGGGTGGGGGGTGATGGGTAAGGCATTAATACATACATTTCTACATCCATGATTTCAGGAAAGTTAGAAGGGGCTATCTGAAGAGTCTGTGTTTGGTGGGCCAAAGGCCCACCAAACACACTCCAGAAAGCTGTGTTTGGTGGGCCGAAGGCCCACCAATAGCCCTCCGCAGGAGCTAGCCAAAAAGTCCGCCCGGAGGGCGGCTTTGCGGCTAGTAAGCTATATAATTCATATGAAATCTACAATTACATCACATGTCATGAGAGTTCACACTAATAAGTCAATAATGTTATGACTTACCTTCAGTGTGACACTTGGGCTTGTTTCTCTTTGCGTATCTGTGAAATTCTTGGCCGAATTTTTGACAGACACACACGCAGTTCTTCCTCGACAGACAGAAGACAATTTCTTGATTTGCTTTTAATGACGGTCAGGTATGAGAAAGCTTGTTCACAGAGGTAAAAAGTTGAAAACTGGAGTAAAACATCCAATGCTTTTACTGAGATGACAGGGTACTCTTGCTTTGCTGAAATCCAAAACTTGTCAAGTGATACTTCATTAAATTTCATTTTCAAGGTTCGATCGCACTGTAGTTCACTCAGTTCTAACCTCTTCTTGCAGACTAAGTAGGTTTTCTGTACTTGGTGAAAACTCAGTGAAGGGGTTTCTCACCCAGTCATACGTATCTGATGACAAGGAGGGGAAGTACTTATGAAGTTTTTCTGATAGTGATCCCAAATGACTTGTAATTAATGGAATGACTTTTTCATATTCAGTCTGAGTTTGAACTTGAAGTAGGAGTGGAAACATTTCGACGTTTCTCTTGAAAGGTGCTTTTTCCAAACAGCGGTTATTCTAAATGCAAGAAGTTGTCTGAATCAATGTTTCCTCCACCTCAAATTTAATGGAAAGTTATTCAGATCAT
>JACEEZ010025166.1:40162-64216 GCA_016584305.1 Chionoecetes opilio
CGGGGGCCCCCCCCTGGTGCAGGAATGTCTCTTGAGACTATTGAACACTGCTGCTGCCTCCGCCAGGTGGCAGCATGCTGAGCGGTCGTATTGTTACATTTGGGCACACGACACTCACGATTCACCTGCACAGCTCCGTTAGTCCCCGACCCCCACTGCCCCTGGTGCAGGAACGTCTCTTGAGACTATTGAACACTTTCTGCTGCCTCCCGCAGGTGGCAGGATGCTCAGCGGTCGTATTGTTTACATTTGGGCACACGACACTCACAGTTCACCTGCACGGCCTCCGTTAGTCCCCTGACCCCCACTGCCCCTGGTGCAGGAACGTCTCTTTAGACTATTGAATACTTTCTGCTGCCTCCCGCCAGGTGGCAGCATGCTCACTTGCTCAGCGGTCGTATTGTTTACATTTGGGCACACGACACTCACGGTTCACCTGCACGGCCTCCGTTAGTCCCCTGACCCCACTGCCCTGGTGCAGGAATGTCTCTTGAGACTATTGAACACTCTGCTGCCTCCCGCCAGGTGGCAGCATGCTCAGCGGACGTAAAAGTCCGCGGCGGGGTAGTTGATATTGGCGGTTGCCGGACAGTAAATACTAGAGTAGGATAAGTGTCCAGGGGTGGGTAATGGCATCGGACTTTTTTTTTTCTTTTTTCTTTTTTTCTGTTTAGAGGATAATTCCTGGACTGTTGCGATTCCCGGACTTTTGCGGTTCCCGGACCAGTGCTCCCCCCTATTAGTCCGGGAAAACGAGGTTTGTATGTATATATATATATATATAAATATATATATTTTTTTTTAGAAAAGTTCTTCTATAATAATATAGCGAAAGGTGTGTGTGTGTCCGCGATAGGTACCGCCCCCCGTGTCCCAATCCCATCATATGGCACAGTTTTGGAACCAGCTCGACCAGGGGCAACTTTTAAGCCCACTTATGAGATGATCGGATCACCTTTTTTTTTTTTTTTTTTTTAGCAGCCTATTAGCGAGAATTGTGAAAAAAAAATGTGGGTTGCGAGAATTGAGGAAACCTTGATGTAGGGTGATGGGTAATGGGTGAGTGAATGGTGGGGTGATGGGTAATGGGTGTGGGTGATGGTGGGGGGTGATGGGTGAGGGGTGAGGGAATAGTGGGGGGTGAGTGAATGGGTGTGTGGTGATGGGTAATGGGTGAGTGAATGGGTGGGGGGTGATGGGTAAAGGGTGAGTGAATGGGTGGGGGGTGATGGGTAAGGCGTTAATACATACATTTCTACATCCATGATTTCAGGAAAGTTAGAAGGGGCTATCTGAAGAGTCTGTGTTTGGTGGGCCAAAGGCCCACCAAACACACTCCAGAAAGCTGGTTTGGTGGGCCGAAGGCCCACCAATAGCCTCCGCAGGAGCTAGCCAAAAAGTCCGCCCGGAGGCGGCTTTGCGGCTAGTGAGCTATATAATTCATATGAAATCTACAATTACATCACATGTCATGAGAGTTCACACTAATAAGTCAATAATGTTATGACTTACCTTCAGTGTGACACTTGGGCTTGTTTCTCTTTGCGTATCTGTGAAATTCTTGGCCGAATTTTTGACAGACACACACGCAGTTCTTCCTCGACAGACAGAAGACAATTTCTGATTTGCTTTTAATGACGGTCAGTATGAGAAGCTTGTTCACAGAGGTAAAAAGTTGAAAACTGGATAAACATCCAATGCTTTTACTGAGATGACAGGGTACTCTTGCTTTGCTGAAATCCAAAACTTGTCAAGTGATACTTCATTAAATTTCATTTTCAAGGTTCGATCGCTCTGTAGTTCACTCAGTTCTAACCTCTTCTTGCAGACTAAGTAGGTTTTCTGTACTTGGTGAAAACTCAGTGAAGGGGTTTCTCACCCAGTCATACGTATCTGATGACAAGGAGGGGAAGTACTTATGAAGTTTTTCTGATAGTGATCCCAAATGACTTGTAATTAATGGAATGACTTTTTCATATTCAGTCTGAGTTTGAACTTGAAGTAGGAGTGGAAACATTTCGACGTTTCCTCTTGAAAGGTGCTTTTTCCAAACAGCGAGTTTATTCTTAAATGCAAGAAGTTTGTCTGGAAGTCAGAATGTTTTCCTTGCACCCTGCATGCTGGTGTTCAAGTTATTTAAATGCTGATAAATATCTGCTAAATATGCTAGTTTCATTTGCCAATTTGTAGATTCAAGACATTCACAGAAACTGGATTTATCATTCTCTTTGAAGAAAAGCAGCAGTTCCTGTCGCAGCTCGAATACCCTTGTCAAAACTTTACTTCTCGAAAGCCATCGAGCCTCTGTGTGCTGTAGAAGCGTCACGTGATCTTTTTGCATGTTTTCACACAACCTTGCAAATATGCGAGACTTCAGAGGGCGCTGCTTTATAAAGTTGACCATGTTCACAGTTATATCAAGGACTTGTTTTTAACATCATCCCCAATAGTTTTTGAAACCAGAACTTCTCGGTGGGAGAAAGCAGTGAGTTGTTATGACTTAAGTTTTTTTTTCTTCACGCGTGATACAAAGCTTGTACTGAGCCAATCATTGAGGGAGCACCATCAGTGCAGATTCCAACGCATCGGTTCCATGACAAACCACAGAGATCCAGGTAAGAAGACAAGATGTTGAAAATGTCGTGGCCTTTGGTAGTTTCTGGCAGTTCTTTACAGCAAAAATAATTTTCCATTATTTCACCTTCATTTTCAAATCATACAAATGCCAGCAGCTGAGCTTTACCAGTTATATCAGTTTTCTCATCTACTTGGAGAGCAAAGTTGTTATTTTGCAGTATTTCAGACAAAATACCAGAAATATTGTTGGACATGTCATCCATCCACATTCCACACGCCTAGTAATTGTATTATCAGAAACAGGAACCTTGCTTAATTCACTTTCAGCTTCTTCACCTAGCATTGTTCTCACAATTATTTTGCAAGCAGGCATTATTAGGCTTTCTGCAATAGTGTGACTTTTCATTTTCTTGGCAACTAGCTCAGCACTAAATAGCTTGCTTCTTGGGCCTTATCACTGATGGTTACCTTCTTTTCAAAAACTTTTCTTTGTTTCTGCTGTGAATCCAAGAGTCTTCAAAAATAATCCACGGTTTTATTTGACAAGTGGCTGTGATTAGTAGTTAAGTGTCGCTTTAACTTGGCTGGGGCCATAGCTGTGTTAGCGAGCTTTTTCCCACAAACAATGCACAAAGAAGTGGACAGTTTTCTTCTCCAGTCCATGTAAAGCAATGGCCAGATAACTGTCATTGGTAAAGGCGATGTTTTTAACATCACTCACTTTCCTTTACTCGTACTTGGCTGTGGTATTTGTGATTCTTTGTCACTGTCCTCCTCTCCACTGATATGCTTCTTTTCAAATATTTGAGCATGCTTCAGTCTTTAAAATCCGTATCAAACTAATATTAACTGGTGAGATTAATTAACACAACGTTTCACTTGGTTGCGCTGCTCAAAACTGGACTGAAGGAAGATGTGTGAACGGCTGGGCTGGGGCTCGTGACATGTATGATACTCGTACGGGTTGCGTCACCCTCCTACCCAACCCCTGTGTCGCCAAACTTGCGGAGTAGGAATGAAGGCGTATCCCGCACCGGCAATAACACTAATTTTTTCTTAATTCTATGCATTTTATTTGCTCTCATTACTATATACATTGTACTGACTGACACGTATGAGTATGTTGGTGTCTGGAAAGTGTTTGTGACGTGTTGTTGAGTAGAATTATGAATTAAGATCACTGTCATTTTGTAATAGCACATAATATTTTTACGGTTTCTCGCGGAACCCCTGGTGATGGTCGGCGGAAAACCCCAGGGTTCCGCGGAACCCGGTTGGGAATCACTGGTGTAGGGAATAGAGTCGTTTTGGTTAAGGAGATAGATACTACCGCCAGAATTTTAATTTCCTAATTCTTTTGTGGACCTCGGAGATTGTTCATATACGAGTGGTTGTTCATAAAATTCTTATGTACATACAGGGAGGTCCGAAGATACGAGCAGTTAGGTTCCACCTGGTACTCGTAAAGCGAAATCTCGTATAACGAAACACATAACTAATGGTAAAAATATAGGTTTGGTTCAGGACCATCAATTTTAAAAAAAATAAAAAAAACGTGTTTTTCAAGCTAAAATAAACTATAACAAACACAACAAAACACACAGCGTCTATATTACCCACACTGTACTACCTATTCTGTAGAAAAAGCATTCTGAAAGAGAAAATAGCACACAAAATAACATAACTGCGCATTAATTTAACATAAAACATGCATAACAAGCAAAAAAGACGTTGTACTGTAGGGGACCCTGCGTGATACAAAAGAGGGTAGTGTAGGGGTCCCAAAGGTTGGGACAGCAACCTGGCTAATTACCCCTAAGGATCAGCCACGCCATATGCTTAATTACCCTTCAGGTCCGCCTTGCTAGGGGTGGACCTGACTGCGGTCCCAAGGTTGGAGCGCACACCCTGGCTAATTACCCCTAAATGTCAGGCCGCCCCATATGTTTAATTACCCTTCAGGTCACGGCTTGGTAGGGGTGACCTGACGGGGTCAACCAAATCCCCCTTTGTCCAGCCTGGGAGTGGTAGGGCGGCGTATTTTGAACTTGATAATTTACTAGCCCCAGTTTGAATGTCTTTAGCATTGGATTTTCGATCTCGTATATTGAAAATATACCCTAATTTACACATCTCGTATTATTGGATTCTCGTATACCGAATGCTCGTATAACGGGATCTCCCTGTATTCTTATAATCTTTTAAAGTTGTTGCATCCCTTATAATGAGGTTAAAAAATATTTTTTGTGAATTTTGTTGATGTGGCCAAAATACGTCAAGAGTGAATATATATCGGTTTTTACACATTGGGTATGTTAGCCGTCAATTTACGTGCTAAAAATTTACTTATTTGTTTTATAAGTTATAGAATCGAGCCGTTGAGCGTAAGGGCAATTATAAAGATGGTGTGAGAGCATTGTTTATTATTGCTTAATCATAATACACATGTATCGGCCTGTTTATGGCACGATTGGATAATAGCCCAATTTGCACAAAGTATAAGCACAACACAAAAGTTCACGACTCGTAAGCGCACACACCAACGTCCACACTGTATCGAAGGCTATCTTCCTCTGGCGTCACTGGGGGGCCGCCTGTGGAAGCGCTGGCTGCTGGGTGAGGTAGGGGGTCCCTCTGGGGTGTCAGTTTTCAGGGTGTGGTGCTTGTCACCGTCGAGTGGTGCCCTCTGCTGGGTTGTGTTTAGACGTGCAGTGACGTGGCATGGGCGTCACGGCGTGTCACAGTTAAAATAACTTAAGGGGAGGAGACGGTAATTACTTAGGAGGTGACATTTAATTTACTTCAGATTCTTATGAATTTGGTGTGCATATGTCTTTATATACAAATATAATATCCCCACTTTTCATTGAGATATGATCATTACTTCGAGATAAAAAAAATATTAGACTCATCGAAAATGGCAATAGATAACACTGGCATTCTTCATAAATCTCATCTATTTTTAGCCTGTTTTTTTTGAAAATAGGTCTGGCTATGATGGCTACATGTAGCTTTCTTTTCTATCGTGGCAGATTTTAGTTATCGCATTCAAAATATAAAAAAAAATTAAAAAATATTGGTGACAAAGATTAGTTGTTTTCCCCCCCCAAAAAAAATCAACTGGGGCAAAGCTTATGTCTTTTTTAAAATGTCTCACGATGACAAAAATCTTACTCCTTTCCACTTTCCAAAGATAAACCTTTATGTTTACAGTCACTTGTAAAACAACGGAGAAATACCACTCCAAATGTCAATAACTTTGGTTTTGAGATATGAGCCGTTTTCTGTTGAAGTGTGTATCATGGTGCTTGTAGACCTCTTCTTGTGGACCCTTACTTTTCTTCCTTGATGGTGTTGTTCTTTTTGACTCTTGAATGCTTAGTCCAGCATACAAACACACACTACAGACAGTGGCGTACCGAGGGGGGGGCATGCCCCACCCCTTTGCAAAAATAATAATAATAAATATATTTATTATAAATAAATAAATATATATATATCACAGACCACTATATCTACAGTTGATATATATATATATATAGATATATATATATATATATATATATATATATATATATATATTATATATATAATATATAATAGATTTTGCCCCCCCCCTCCCCCCCTTTTCAATTTCCTGGGTACGCCACTGCTCACAGAAACACACACACACAAACTACACAGACACACACACACTTACACAGACACACACACAGCCACACACCACACACATACTTACACACACACACACACACACATACAAACACACACTCACACACACACACACACACACACATACAAACATACACTAACACAGACAGGCGGGCTACGCTGTCTTTTCTCTCCCTTTTTCTCGTGTTTATAATGTCCATTCTATCCTTCTGGTGCTTCTTCAGCTTTGAATGACTCCCCATAACTGCTAGTCTGCTCAGGAAGTGGAGAAATCTTGGATAAAAAGTTCAACATTCAGCTCATCAAACCTCAGCTCAAGGTCATCACTCATTGTTTCAGGCATCCTCCCACTGGGTGTTGCCATATGGTGATCTTTGATATACTAACAAAACTCCCAAAAAAGTTAAAAAAACGCTTCAAAACGCTTCAAAATCATGAACAACAACAAAACACGTGGCGCACCACC
Organism: Chionoecetes opilio; assembly: GCA_016584305.1. Lineage (NCBI taxonomy): Eukaryota > Metazoa > Arthropoda > Malacostraca > Decapoda > Majidae > Chionoecetes > Chionoecetes opilio. Next base: position 46,878 of record JACEEZ010025166.1, read on the forward strand.
CGTCAGGGCATTTAAAAATTTTTAAATGAACGTAAACAAAGTCAATTTTATTATAGAAGGAATTAAGCTAGCAACATGCCGTTTTCACAGAAAACTGGGATCATTTCAAGGGTAATTAAACTGTTATTAGCCCAATTTCGAGGTCTGACTAGAATATTTTTTTTTTTTTACCGTCTCCTCCCCTTAACAACAATATGTATTTGTAGTAATACCTATCTACCGACAAAGCCAACATCGCTCGGTCACCTACCAGGCGCGACCACGCGCCAACCTAGAGGCATGTACCTAACCATGGAATTATGTATTAACCTGATTTTGTCGGATTTTGCTCTTCAGGAGAACATACTAAGATATGGCCTTCCTAACAACAAGGCAAAGTGGAATTACTATAATAATGATAAGTAAGATTGGCATAATCATTGAAGGAAAATTAACAGCTGGGTTAAGGTAGACAGGTAAAGAGTCCTGTACAGCTGTTTCCAATTCTGAGAAATTAGAGAATTTAAGCTCAGAAATGGTGTTAGTGGCATATTTATTATTTAATGCTTGAGAATTTTTATACTTCAAACTGTCAATAGGGAAAAGTTGAGCAGTGAAATTAGCTATAAATCCTTCGTGCAGTTTTTTCAGGAAAGGTATTCAAATAGAGCGCAAATAGTAAGCCATTAAAATTGCTAAATGACCGGACGCTTTCTGATACACTGCACCTTCGGGACATACTACAGACACGGAGAATGTTTGTGTAAAGAAGAAATAGTGATGTCCGAAGAAACATTTGTGAGAAAAAAAAAAAAGGTTTCGAAATCAAGTGGGTGTAAGGACATAACGATAAGGCCTGAGAAGCATTTGCCTGAGTTAGCACCACCTCACAATTAAAAATATTTCTATTATGAACCATTTTCATTAAGTAAATATTTATTATCATTATATTGTCCTACTTTGTGAACTTCAAACACATGTTCGGCTGGAAAAGAACATGTTTAACCATGGTATCTGATGTTAGCACTGATTCAAGGAGAGGGTAATAGTGTTGCAAACCATTTAAAACAATGATGTCAACTGGCAGTTCTACTTCGCTATTTCCTAGCCATGCATAAAATCAATAAAAGGAAGAAAAGTGAAGCAGTTCCCTTTCCTCGTGCTGCGTCAACCATATTTGTTAGTAATGTTTGTTAGCTCTGACAAGAAATTTAACCATATTAGTCAAAGCAGGGAGTGCTTGTTCTAACACAGTAAAAGCTCGATTAAAGCTCTACTTGTTTATGCTAATAAAATGGATGAGTTTATCAACAAAAAGAGAGAAAAGGTTAGATGAAAATACCTTACCCAATTTCTTCCAGTTACTCATGCATTTATTTCCATACCAAATATCATGCACGAAAGTTTGTCTATAAAAAAGCAATGAAAAGACAAGCAATCAATTACGCGACGTAAATTATAAGAATAAGTAAAAGCCTTATAACTCGGCACGATAGGGGCTCTGGCCTTGCCGAGTTATGCAATCCTCCGCTCTGATATGTGTAGAAAAAAAAAAAAAAATAATAATAATAATAATAATGAATTAACAGTAACTGTAAAGCATAAAACCTACACTTACCATGACGGGTAGCAGCAGGCCTCTCCAAGTAGAGGTGAGTCCTTAGCCCTTGGTGTAACATTTTAGAAGACTGTTATAGGGGACTCAGTCGCATTTTACACTAGTATCCTTTATTCCATTTTAATAATACAACTCTGGGCGGGACGCCAGCAACAAAGTCGTATCGCCAGCAAACGAACATCTCCGACTACCTAGATTACTTCTTTTCCTTAAGACGGAAAGCTACAAAGCCTCCCTCTGCTCGGGCGTCGTAAACGCTCGGAAGGCGCTGACCTTGGCTAAGACGAGTATGACGTCATCAAGCTCATCATCAGTCACCAGCCAATGACAAAAGTTTTTAAAACTTCTCGATCAATCACAAGTCTCGAAACATATTTCCGGGCAGAATGGCATGCCAGAACTGCCTCTCCCCGCCTTCTGTCCCCGTCATCTCAAACTAATTCTCCGTTTGTATTCGGAATGCTTGTGTGTTTAAAGGAGTTTTAATGTATCAGATATAAGTGTATAAGTAAGGAGGCCTGTGTTGCTAGTGTTTTGGTGGTAGAAGTGTGTGTGGTGGGTTGAATAGTGAATATTTGTGATTATGGGGAGGCCCGCGGCAAGGCTCTTTCCTCACTTCACTGCCCGCCATCAGTCACCTCATCTGAACATCTTTAAATCACCCTTATTTAAGGTGACACACGGTGCTACATTGATTTAGATATGACAAGTATAATATAACATCTCACGCATAATCAGTAAGTGTATAATAACGAGTAATAAGATGTTTACCTGCCAAACTACCGTGGCGAAGAGCTGGCGGATCGCAGCCGCCACTCTCAAAAAGTTTTGAGTACAAACCCGCAGTTATCCGCCTCACCTGTGCCTCTGAAAGAAGACATGTCAGCTCCCACGCCTGTTTGATATCCAGCAACCATAGGATTCACCAGGATCATAGGATTCCTCCAAGGGTTTCTCGCTCCCCTACTAAATATTACCAAGGACTCATCTCCCTTGGTGAAGTTGGTGTGTGAAATCCACTCACGGGCTTCATGTTGCTGCTGCCTAAGGCCGCGCTGCCAGACGTGGATGAGTCCCTTGCTTGGGTATTTCATCTCTTTACTCATATATATGAATAATCGCCATCCAAATGCAATCATATGTCTACATTCACCTATAAAAATAAAAAGATATTTCATAGCATACCAAGCAATAATGAGCATGCCTGGAGAACTTTCCGACCTCTGCTAATACCGGTCTTGACAGGTCGTTTTGCCAGTGTGCAACGTTTACTGACCAAACCACAGTCACAGTCGTGACTTTTAAGCCATAGAACAATATCCATATACTCAATTTATCTTCTCCTGCCGTAGTTTGATATTTCTATTTGCTCTTGATATCATCTGTTAATATTCCAAACCCCAACCTCTAACCTAACAAATATAATCTGATATTTAACCTAACTTAACAGTTTCTGGTTGAACAACTAGATTTTAGGTAGTATATGTATCGCCATTATATTCATTGCGCCATGAGAATTTGTTTCAAAAGATCAGAATGAAGAAATCGACACTATGAGCCAGGTTAGAATTGTCAGCTCGAGGATGACCTATAACCAAATTATTACCTATCGGTAAATATCTGCAGGAGTTGCGGCGCCAACCACCCGACAATCGCGCACCATCAATTTCGTTTTATTAACCTAGATGACTCCCACATAACCTAATCCAAATCTACCCTAAGCCTAACGTAACCTAACCAAACCCTAACATAACCTAAATCTAACCTAAACCTAAACTAAACGTAACACACTAACTCAGCAATTTGGTATAGTGGCGAGGAACTTCGCGGTCCGTTTTTTCAGAGACACCAACTATTTTGTTCTGGTCTACAATAGGTGCTTTTTTTTCTAATAGAGATAGTTTATTTTGAGCAAACCATAAAAAAATATTAAAAAAAATCATCAACCGAATTTTATGGTCCGTTTCCCATTAAAAAACACTACTCCATCAGAAAAAGCACTAAAACTTGACCGGAAAATATTTTGTCAGGGTCTTATGGTTTTAATGAAACCTAACTTAACTAAACCTTATAGGTTTTTTTTAATGAAACCAAACCTAACTAACCACAAAGTATATCTAACCTAACCTTAGGTTTCATTAACCTATAAGGTTAGGTTAGGTTTTCATTTTTTTTTTTTAAAAACCTATAAGACACTGACTAATTTTTCCGCACCAAGTTTTAATGCTTTTTCAGGGGGGGGGAAATGAGAATGGTTTTAATGGAAACGGTAACATAAAATTCGGTGATGCATTAAATATTTTTTCTTTTTAAACTATGGGTTTGCACAAAATAAAACTATCTCCATTAAAACGCACCTATTGTAGGCCAGGAAAAAATAGTCCGTGTCTCTGAAAACGACCGCGAATCCTCGTTCATTATAACCACCAATTTTTATAATAAAAATAGGTGTTATAATTTGGTTTCCGGAAGTAAATAACTCATAGCACGTTATATGAGCCGAAAATAATAGAGACAAAGTAAGCTGTAAGGCCTGTGGAGCCCGCCAACCTCCTGCGGAATCTCAACCCCATATCTTTAACCTGTAGCAGTAGAGCACGGTTCGTAAGGTCGATATTTGCCAGCTAGACTTCACAACCTCAGGCTCCCACCATCTGTTAGTCTTGACGTATCTGCCGCTAATGTGGAAGGGCGGCGGTAGGTGGTCGGCGATGTCCTGTCAGGCATCTGCCTTGCTCTTCGCCGTCAACTCCGCATGAGAAAATTCCCCTCGCAGGACATTTTTCACTTCCTTTGCTTGAAACTCACATCACTGGCCCAAGGATGAAGGTCTCGCCTGATAAAACAATTATCTTTCCTTGTCGATAGGTCGACGCACCATGTCAATGTTTGTGTCTTTTGAACGGTATCGTTTTATATCTGGTTACAATTTATCCTTATAGATGAATTCAATTGCGTGTGTAGTCGTTCAGCAATTATCATAGAATATTAATCTTATGTTTTCTCGATATTTTTTATTACCTTTTGATGACTCTTAAGTAGTGATATTCATGTTATCCAAATTGGAATCTTGCTAAATGTAAGCCTCAGCGCTTCTTCCTAAGCGACGTCTTAGGACAACCTAAATTTCCTCGTCAACTAGGACGCGTCTTAGACTTTCCTCGAACCTTAGGACGCTTGGTTAGGACGCATCCTAAATCTCTATAATATGGGCCCAGTACCAGATGAAATGTTCCCAGCGTATTAACGGAATGCAAGGAGGTTGTTAGTGAGATCGTTAGTGGCACATTTTCAGGAATCGTTGGAATAGGCGAAGTGCCGTTATTGTGGAGGAAAGAATGTAGTCCCCATATTTAAGAAGGGAGGACAGAGGTGACTAAGGAGTCAAATTATCGCCCGTAAGTCTACGTCCGTGGTAAGGTAAAGGTGGGTGTGGGTTGCCTTGATAGGTATGATGGTACATGTGTACATGTAGTACTAGGTTTGCTATGTGTTGGTAAAATAAACTGAATGGTTTTTTTTTTTTGCAAAAACCTTTATTTTTTCAAGTCTAGTGTATTTTTAGAACGAAATAAGTTGATTTGGCGCACCATTTGGTGAACTTTTAAATTGTTGATTGGGTGTACTGCATTCCCACATGTCAGAAATATAATTATAACCTTAGAACACTTGCCGTCTGTGCAATAAATCACAATAGTAATGTGACGAAGACACAGCCAAATCAAGAACACGGGAATGATCAGCATGGCGGGCCGCCTCCAGTTCAAGCTCAGGGAGCGAGGGGTATATAAGGCGCGCACACCACAGTAGGTCCCGCTCCGCTCATACGGAGTCCTTCTCCCCTGTCCAATCTCTGAAAAAATAAAAATAAAATAAAAAAAACTTTTTAATCTCAAGACTTCTTTCACTACATTTTTCACAATTTTCTTCCTCCTGTTTGTATATGTTGGAACGCGGGGGAGGTAGTGGAGAAATGACGCCACGCCCGTGGGCGGGGTGCCGAGGAGTAAAATGCGGGTGTGCGCGCGTACAAGTGTGCAAGTATGACAGTGAAAAAAAAAGCAAAACAATACATAAACCAAACACACAGCAACAACAAAAACAAATAAGAAGAAAGAAGATAAGAAAGAAAGAAGAACGAAGAGAAGAAGAAAACAATCAGCCGTGAAGAAAGAAAAATCAAGAACAAAACCCAAACCGAAGAAACGGTGGGGGCGGGGGTGGGTCGCGGGGTTGTCCTGGGTGGTCACCGGAGCACCATCTTCCGTGCCCTTCCTGCCCAAGCGCCCCAAGTGGTTTTCTGTTTTTGCTCGGGCGAGATGGGAAAGCGTGTCGTTAGGTCCGAGATCGCTCACAGACAAACACACAAACATAAACATACAGCAACCTGGGTCCAAGCCCCTGAGACTTTTTCCTTACTAGCCCTCCTTTCTCTCACCCATCTATTCTTCACCCTGTCCCCACTTCCAATCTCCTGCATTTTTCTCTTTTTTAATAATTCTATTCTATTCTATAGGGAGGCAGTCCCGGGTTGGAGCGCCATGCCCCCATACTTCCTCTTCCTCCTCCCCTGGCCGCGAGCAAAGTCCCCCCAGCCTTCCTCCTCCCTCCTCCTGCCGCGACCAACAGTCCCCCAGGCTTCCTCTCCTCCTCCCTGCCGCAGACGCAAAGTCCCCAGGCTAACCACTCCCTCACTCACCTCCCCTTCTCGGTTTCAGACAACCGATCATCACCGTAGAGCCACCAACTCCCATCCTCATCCCTACTCCGGTTTGAACGCCAGCCTTCATCACCGTGGAGCACCTCAACTCCTACTCCCACATCCGTCATTCCCTACCTGTCCTCCCCGTCCCGTTCCTCTCGTTCCACTATCTACAAGGAAGGCGTGCGGATCCCCCGTGCAGCTGGAAAAAGCGGGTGTTTTCCCCGCCTTAACAGCAACCCCGCCTGACCATGCACTCGCCGTCAGTAACAGGCGCTCCTGGCGGTGCCCCTTCCTACCTCCCCCATCCACGCCATCACCGGGGAGCCCCGCAGAGGCCTCCGTGGTAAAGGCCAACCGCGGTGAGAACTGCCCTGCCGCCTCTTCTCCCGTTGGACCGTCCAGTGCCCATTGGAAGAACACCGCCCCACCTCAAATCCACCCACACCCGGGAAACGCTCAATCCCTGTCCTGTTTTGTGACTGAGGCCAACCGCGGTTGGGGACTCCCTGGCCCGCCTCTGCTCTTCCTGTTTGCTGGCCAACCCCACGTTCCCCCAGGGACACCAACGTGCAACCAAGCCACCCCCCACCGGAACCGCTCGATCCCTGTTCCAGTTGTTACCCGAGGAGGAACTTGGGATCTGGTACCCTAGCCGGTTTGCCAAGGGGCAAGTGGGGGGGGAATATATATTCTGTAATGTACCAAAAGGGAACTTTGTAAAACCAAAGAGGAATAACACAAGCGAGATCACAGTTTTCTTTGGCCCTCGAGAGAACCTGAATATAGCCACGTAACAAGTAAACCTCTGTTTTGAAAAATATTGGGAATTTATTGCAAAAAATGGACGCATTTTGAAAAACTCCCAAGATGGCCGCCTTCTGACGCATCTGCCATTTTTTTTACCCATGTCCTAAATATGATTTATTTTGGGACCTACAAAACATGTTTTAGGATGGGTGGGGGGGGAAAAAACATTGTCCTTCAAAAAAGGCCCACGGACTTTTAGATTGGGTAGTATGCCCTGACTAAACATGTGAACAAGTGGAGTTCCACAAGGGTCCCCCTGTTTTTTGGTTCCATTACTATTCTTGAATTTACAATCAACGACTTGGATAGTGGGATTAGCATGATATCACAAGTTTGCTGATGATACTAGGTGGGTAGGATTATTGGGATCCAGTCCTGATGTAAACATATTGCAGGGAGACTTTAGATAACTTTAAAGGAGTGGGTAGTCAGATGGCAGAATGGAATTTAATATTGATAATGCCAGCGTTATGAATGTTGGTATAAAAAAACCTGGTAATAGTACACCATACTCATGTATCGCGCTGAAAAGATCGAAGGTGAAAAAGATCTTGGAGTGGGTGAGCCCAGACTCCGACCTAGGAAACAATGTTATTGAGGCTAGAATAGAGCTAATAGGGTGTTAGTATTCATTAATTACCAGAAGTGTTAAAAGGAGAAGAATCGGAAGTTAATCCTAAACTTTATCTGCTCATAGTCAGACCCTCACCTAAGACTAGTCGGTTCAGTTTTGGTCTCCATATTAAAGGATGGATATAGCCTTGTTTAGAAATCAGTGCAGAGAAGGATTACCAAAATTATTCAAGGGATGCGTACTTTAGTTATGAAAGAGATTGAAGCCTATTAAAGTTGCACTCAAAACACTCAAAGAGATGGCAGAGTAGGGGTGGATCTGATAGAAGTGTTTAAGTGGATAAAGGGATTTAATAAAAGTAAGGTAGGAAAAAAAGTTCTTACGGGCTATTAAACCGGATAGAACAAGAAGTAACGGATTCAAACGTGGAAAAGCCTAGATTTAAAAAGAATAGGATAAACTGGTTTTAACAATAGGGTGGTGAATGATTGGAATGGACTCAAGTTAAGACAGGTACTTGTGTGGAGTCATTGGGGAGCTGTTAAAAGGGGGCTGATAGGTTCAGGATGGTGATGAAAGGTTGATGTAGGTAGTGTTGAGGGTAACAGGAACTACCACGCGTAGGCTCACGTCCTCTGTATACTTCCCTTATTTCTTATGTTCTTATTTAAGCTATTCCAACGTGTTGGATGGGGGTGTGAAGGTCTATCCCTTTAGGGTAACAGGTGAAAGAAAGTTGGTCCCTGCGGTTTACATGGTATTCTGGTTGAGATTGCACAGAGGGAGAACCGAATCAAGAGGATGGAAGTGGAACTGCGGAGTGAAGGAGTGAGGAGCGTGGCGCCGGTGTGGTATGATTTAACAGCACGACACAGCGTGCCTGGAGGTGCCAATAACTCCCATAATCATTATCTCACACGCACTGTTTATCAGCAGTCTGCCCACCTCTCTAAGAATTTGCAGTAAAAGTTTTGTCCTTTGTAACTTGGTTTTTCAAAGGAGAAGGCTCAGTCTGTCGAGGTTCAGGTTAGAGAGCTTTTGACGATTGGGGACCTAACGGTTTTGTAGTAACAGTTCTCATATTGCAAATGCCTTGTTGTCTTACAGGTCTGGCTAAGGATGGACGTCCATAATTATTATTATACATTTGGAGTGCTTGCTCTTTTCTCCATCGAGAGTTGTCAAGCCTCCCCATCCCACCGTATGTGGCGGAAGGCTCGTGAGTCCATAATGCAAACTGGTGTAATTTTAGTTTACTGATCCCCTTACTGATAACAAGTTATATAAAATGCCCCATTTGTGTTTGTTGTCACAGTAATTTTGATGGCTATTGACTTTTAATTTTGAGTGTTGGTTGTTCTTTAAAACTTCATGTTTTTTTTCTATAAAGGCTGAGGACATACCAGTGTGCGACCCTGTGACCGTTAAAAGACTCTTGGCTACCTAATGGGGAGACATCACAGCTACAGCTATTGACAAATCTGGGTCCTTTCGAAATTTCCCACCAAGTAATGAAAACAAGCATTGGGATAAAAACTGTAATGTGGGCTGTAGCCTAAATAACTGTCTCCACATTATTCTAGGAGTGAGAACCATATGGCAAAGAATGCTGCAGATGTCGGGAGCATTTCTGGTGCAAGTGCTTCAAGGGTCTTTTTTAACAAAGAGAATATGAGTCATATACTTATGCTGCCCTGTGGGAAATTGGGGTTAGGTGTTGAATGACAGTGAAGATTTAATGAATGGATTGGCTTTGAAGGTGACAGGAAGACAGCTGTAAATGCTAACCCTGGTATATTTTTTCCAAGGTATCTGTGCGATCAAGAAAAAAAATCATGTCCCCCGGATCATCCCAACATGAACGGAAACCCCACTCAGTCATTCTACGCATTACCAACGGCAATAAAAAGGAATAATCACCAAGGGAGACACACCATAATCTTCGAGAGTATTTTCATGGCCCAAGACTGGTTAAGAAAGACCAACTAACTTAGTTTTTAGGTATTAAAGGGAATAGCACTGTGAGAGATGGCTAACGAGTTGTGTGTTGTGGTCCCCATGGCTCCGGTACGAGAAACACCACAGTATTTCTCTGCTTCTGAACTTTGCAAGGTCCAGAAGGTTCGAATGACAGGTTTCTTGGTATCAAGACCAGAAGCTGCACCGCTGGACATGGTATAATTAAATGCCGGAGGGTAGCTAAGGAGATCGACCCATCCTCGTTGTAACTCGTTGGAGGATCCTCCAGAAACTGCAGGGTTTTTAACGGAGGTGTGAGTTCCTTTGGACAGATCACAGACATTGTTTGTTTGCTAACACTTAGCTTTCATTGTCAGTCCCCTAGAAGAATCTTCAAGAGGTCACCTACACTATGTTTTCATCTTGAGAAAACTGAAGGTTGACATGTGCTCATTAGTATGAGGTGGCAGTCTCAAATCAGCAAAAAAAGCTCAAAATTGCAAAGTAGGTGAGTGTTAGGTGACAGGAACTACCACGTGTAGGCCTCCGCGGCCATCTGTAGCTTCCTTATTTTCTTTATGTTCTTATTTCTTAATCGTTTTGATGTGCTCGGTGCTCTCGGGGATCCTGTAGACACTGGGAGTGCCTTCAACCGTGAAACTCTACAGGCTACTAAGGAGTGTATTGGGGGAGCGCCCGAGGTCAAGGCCGTGTTTTGTCTCGACGGAGACACTGGAGAAAAATCGAGGAGAGGCCGCGCTCCCTAGGCTGGCTGGGAAACCGGCAACCAGCACAGGGCTCCTGCCACGCCGGACTAGAACCCTCCTGAGGAAGAGACAAGGAGAGGTATGTCGGATCCTCTCTGAGATGTCCTAGGGTCCTTTGAACCTAATGACCTCCGACTGCCTAACCGAGCCCTGAAGAAGCCCCGTTCCAAGTCTCCTTCTCGGGCGAGTGCTATTCGAACAGCAGATGGGCGCCTCGTGTCGGACCTGGGATGGCGAGATGGCTCGTTGGGACTGCAGTACTTGGCCAGTTGTTCATGTGGACCCTCACTGAGGCAGCTTCACACCATGGTTACAGCCATTGGACGCTCTCTGAAAAAACGGATTGTTTTAGGATTAAAATTGCTACCTAAATTTCATGAAAATGCATATTTTTTAGCTCATAACATTGTAAATGGTAGTTGTGTAAAAGTGCTGAATAATGTCAAATTTCGACATTTTTTTTAGGCCTAAAAAAAAACATTAAAATACTTAAAAAACATTGTTTTCAGATTAAAATTGATATCTAAATTTCATGAAAATACATATTTTTTAGCTTTAATTTTGGTAAATATAGTTGTAGCAAATATCAAAAGCTATTTAGCTACAGATATATAAGAAATAGTACTTCAATTGTAGAAAAAACTTAAAAAAAAACAACTCTTTCACTGATACTAGCTAAAGTATTTGAAAATCACTACATTTTAGGGTTTATAGGCAATATGATAAGTACAACTACTTGTATTATACAATAACGCTACAGTACAGAAATCTATGAAAACAAACTTGCAATATACCGTATAATCACAATAAATAACTCCTTAGCTCTTCTATTTATATAGTCTTAATGTAAGGCCACGGACTTATAGTTGCTAATTTTCTGTCTATAACCAAAAAAAAGAGGTTTTATACTTCAATTTGTAGGAAAAACGTTATACTATCACCGCTAACTTCTAGGCTAATAAGGGGAATAGAGGGAGAGGGGGAATCAGAAAGAGCGGCTAGGAGTATCATGCACTCCAAGAGGGGTGGTGGAGATGGGGGGAGGGAGAGGGGGAGCAGAGGTGTAATAGTGGTAAGAAGGAAAAGTGGGGAAGAGAAGAGAGAGAGGAAGGGAGAGGGGGAAAGGAGAGGGGGGAATACAGAGAGGGGTGAGGAGGGGATGGAGACTATAAGGTGTGAGAGGAGGGGGGAAAGTAGAGTGTGACAACGCACTGAGGCGATAGAAGGGAATGGATAAGGGAAGCGAGTTAAGAGAGAGTAGAGGAGGGGTAGTAACAGATAAGCAGGGGGGGGGGGGAAGGGGGAAGATAGGAAGAGAGTAAGAGGGAGTCGAGGTGAGAGTGAAGTAAGGGGTGCAGGGCAGGGAGGAGATCAGGAAGGAGAGGTGATGTGGGAGGAGGGGAGGGGAGAAGGGGAGGGGGGGGGGGAGGAAGTGTTAGGGGGAGGGGGGGGGAAAAGGGAGAGGAAGGTTACAAGAAACTATGAAAAACGCTTGCAATATACCGGTGGGTGGGGGGGAGATAGGAAGTATTGTCACTAAATTAATATTACAGGTCTTCTTCGGTTAGTCACTCGTATTTTTATTACAGGCTTAATTTGGTTAATGTAAGGCTACTTAGTGTTAGGTGCAGTCAACAATAAATATCTAAAAAAGGATTTTATACGTGGTTTCAGATGTTATTAGCGTTAATAGTGATACTGATGCTACTATGTATGTGTTCTCCGCATGTGCTTAGTACATACTAGCGTGAATAATCATTAGTGCAAAACATAATCTTTATCTGTGGTTGTTATATATACAGTTATAACGTGCTTAACGAACGACGTTTCACAAAAAACTATAATGTAATAGGCGGCGTCATGTGCAATCATGAACATCAATATTTGCATACTAAGTCTATAGGCTCTTGAACATACGCTTACAATAGAACATTTTTATGGGGTCTTTGACAAGTCTCTCCAAGAAACTATGAAAGACGCTTGGCAATATACCGTTTATATACATAATAACCTCTTTATTACTCTTCTATTTAATGAACTTTAATGCAATATAAGCTACTTATAGGTACAAATTATTCTAAAAAGAGGATTTTATGACTTGAATTGTAGGAAAACAAACACTCTATATATCACCGATAACTAGCTAATATCATTGAAAACACAACATTTTATGGGTTATAGCAATATGATAAGTAAAAACTACTTGTATATATATACAATAACGCTACAGTTTACAAGAACTATGAAAAAAAAACGCTTGCAATATACAGTTTATATCACAATAAATAACCTTTTAGCTCCTCTATTTAATAGCTTTATGTACTGTAAGTATAAGCTACTTATAGGTGCAAATAGTCTAGAAAAGATTATTTTATTATACTTCAATTTGTAGAAAAAACAGCTATATATCCCGATAACTAGCTAATATCATTGAAAACTCTACATTTTATGGGTTTTTATAGCAATATGAATAATTAAAACTACTTGTATATATACAATAACTTACGTTTTACAAGAAACTATGAAAAAACCTTGGCAATATACCGTTATATCACAATAAATACCTCTTACCTCTTCTATTTATTAGCTTTCATGTAATGTAAGCTACTTATAGGGGCATCTTATCCTCTAAAAGAGATTTTATACTTCCAATTTGTAGGGAAACAGCTATATATCACCGATAACTAGCTAATATCATTGCAAAACACTACATTTTATGGGTTTATATAGCAATATGTAAGTAAAACTACTTGTTATATATACAATAACTCTACAGATTTACAAGAACTATGAAAAACTCTTGCAATAAAATTAGACCAAAGCCGTTATATCACAATAATGTGGAAAATAACCTATTACTCTTCTATTTATTAGTTAATGTAATGTAAGCTCCTTATAGTGATGCATAATTATTCTAAAAAAAGGATAATTGTATACTCAATTTGTGAGGAAAACCAGCTATATATCACCGATAACTAGCTAAATAAATTGACAAAGAACACATTGTTGAGGGTATAAAGGCATTTCATTAGGTAAATTCCTTCTCTTAATGATATAACACAAGAAGTAAAACAAGAAAACTATGATAAAAACACGTATAATTATATATACAATTGTGATCACAATATAGAGTCTCAAACTCCTATACTTACAGTACAGTAGTTTAAAAAAGTAAATTTCTATCTAACGAAAAGCAAGCTATATATTAGTATCCACACCCTCTTTGAATTTCGCTCATATCAAGAAAAGGGGTGAATAATGTCAATTTTCGACATTTTTTAGGCCCTTCAAAAATACATTAAAAGCACTTGAAAAACGTTTGTTTTGATGATAAAATTGATCATAAATTACAATGAAAAATACATATTTGCAAGCTCTTAATATTATAACCTATAGTTGTGTAAAAGTGCTGAGTAATGTCAAATTTTGACATTTTTAAGGCTTTCAAAAATGCATTAAAATACTTGAAAAAACGTTGTTTTTAGGATTAAAATTCTACCTAAAATTTCATGAAAATGCATATTTTTAGCTCATACATTGTAAAATATAGTTTGTGGTAAAAGTGCTGAAGAATGTCAAATTTCGACATTTTTTAGCCTTATCAAAAAAACATTAAAATGCTTGAACAAACATTGCTCTCTCGTGGGCAGATTAAAATTGGGGGGGGGGGGGGATATCTAAATTTCATGAAAAATACATATTTTTAGCTATTGGATTTGTAAAATATAGTTGTAGCAAATATCAAAAGCTATTTAGCTACAGATATAAAGAAATATACTTCCAATTTGTAGAAAAAAAAAACTCTTCACTGATAACTAGCTAAATAGTTAAACACTACATTTTAAGGGTTTTTAGGCAATATGATAAGTAAAACTACTTGTATATATACATAACGCTACAGTTTAGCAAGAAACTTGAAAAACCTTGCAATAATACCGTTATATCACAATAAATAACGCTCTTACTCATTCTATTTAATAGCTTATTGTAATGTAAGGCTACTTATAGGTGCAAATTATTCTAAAGAGGATTTTATAAACTTCCAATTTTTAGGAAAACAGCTATATATCACCGATAAACTACTAATATCATTGAAAACACTACATTTTATGGGTTTATAGCAATATGATAAGTAAAAAAAAAACTACTTTTATAATACAATAACGCAACAGTTTATCAAGAAACTATGAAAAACAAACTGCTTTGCAATATACAGTATAGTCACAATAAATCCTCTTACTCCTTCTGACTTTTCTTGCTTTATGTAATGGTAGCTACTTATAGGTGCAAATTATGCTAAAAAGATTTTTTATGTACTTCAATTTGTAGGAAAACAGCTATTATCAACCGGATAACTAGCTAATTATCATTGAAAAACACAACATTTTATGGGTTTATGCAATATGATAAGTACAACTACTTGTATATATACAATAACGCTACAGTTTACAAGAAACTATGAAAAACGCTTGCAATATATCGTTATATAACAATAAATAACCTATTACTCTTCTATTTATTAGCTTAATGTAATGTAAGCTACTTATAGGTGCAAATTATTCTAAAAAAAGGATTGTATACTTCAATTTGGAGGAAAACAGCTATATATCACCCATAAATAGCTAAAATCATTGAAAAGAACACATTTTGAGTGTATAAAGCATTATCATAAAGTAAATTCCTTCTATTAATGATATAACACTACAATTACCAAGAAACTATGAAAAACACGTATAATATACAATTTTATCACAATATAGAGTCTCAAACTCCTATTATAAGCTTACAGTAGTTTAAAATAGAAATTTCTAACGAAAACAACTATAATACCACATTTTGAATTTCTCTATCAAAAAAAGGGCTGAATAATATCAATTTTCGACATTTTTTAGCCCGTCAAAAATACATTAAAACACTTGAAAAAACGTTGTTTTGATGAATAAAATTGATACATAAATTTCATGAAAAATACATATTTTAAGCTCTTAATATAAAATATAGTTGTGTAAAAGTCCTGAATAATGTCAAATTTTGACATTTTTAAGGCTTTCAAAAATGCATTAAAATACTTGAAAAAACGTTGTTTTTAGGATTAAAATTGCTACCTAAATTTCATAAAAATGCATATTTTTAGCTCATAACATTGTAAAATATAGTTGTGTAAAATTGCTGAATAATGTCAAATTTCGACATTTTTTAGCCTTTCAAAAAACCATTAAAATACTTGAAAAAACATTGTTTTCAGATTAAAATTGATATCTAAGTTTCATAAAAAATACATATTTTTAGCTATTAATTTTGTAAAATATAGTTGTAGCAAATATCAAAAGCTATTTAGCTAAAGATATAAAGAAATATACTTCAATTTGTAGAAAAAAACAACTCTTCACTGATAACTAGCTAAAATAAATGAAAACACTACATTTTAAGGGTTTTTATAGCATATGATAAGTAAAACTACTTGTATATATACAATAACGCTACAGTTTACAAGAAACTATGGAAAACACTTGCAATATACCGTTATATCACAATAATAGCCTCTTACTCTTCTATTAATAGCTTAATGTAATGTAAGCTACTTATAGGTGCAAATTTTTCTAAAAAGAGGATTTTTATACTTCAATTATTTAGGAAAACAGTTATATATCACCGAAAACTAGCTAATATCATTGAAAACACTACATTTTTATGGTTTTATAGCAATATGATAAGTAAAACTACTTGTATATATACAATAACGCTACAGTTTACAAGAAACTATGAAAAACGCTTGCAAATACCGTTATATCACAATAAATAACCTCTTACTCTTATATTTAATAGCTTAATGTAATGTAAGCTACTTATAGGTGCAAATTATTCTAAAAAGAGGATTTTATACTTCAATTTGTAGGAAAACAGCTATATATCACCGATAACTAGCTAATATCATTGAAAACTCTACATTTTATGGGTTTATAGCAATATGATAATTAAAACTACTTGTATATATACAATAACGTTACAGTTTACAAGAAACTATGAAAAACGCTTGCAATATACCGTTATATCACAATAAATAACCTCTTACTCTTCTATTTATTAGCTTCATGTAATGTAAGCTACTTATAGGGGCATCTTACTCTAAAAAGAGGATTTTATACTTCAATTTGTAGGGAAACAGCTATATATCACCGATAACTAGCTAATATCATTGAAAACACTACATTTTATGGGTTTATAGCAATATGATAAGTAAAACTACTTGTATATATACAATAACGCTACAGTTTACAAGAAACTATGAAAAACGCTTGCAATATACAGTTATATCACACTAAATAACCTATTACTCTTCTATTTAATAGCTTAATGTAATGTGAGCTACTTATAGGTGCAAATTATTCTAAAAAGAGGATTTTATACTTCAATTTATAGGAAAACACCTATATATCACCGATAACTAGCTAGTATCATTGAAAACACAACATTTTATGGGTTTATAGCAATATGATAAGTAAAACTACTTGTATATATACAATAACGCTACAGTTTACTAGAAACTATGAAAAACGCTTGCAATATACCGTTATATAACAATAAATAACCTATTACTCTTCTATTTATTAGCTTAATGTAATGTAAGCTACTTATAGGTGCAAATTATTCTAAAAAGAGGATTTTATACTTCAATTTGTAGTAACACAGGTATATATCACCGATAACTAGCTAATATCATTGAAAACACAACATTTTATGGGTCTATAGCAATATGATAAGTAAAACTACTTGTATATATACAATAACGCTACAGTTTACAAGAGACAATGAAAAACGCTTGCAATATACCGTTATATCACAATAAATAACCTGTCACTCTTCTATTTATTAGCTTAATGTAATGTAAGCTACTGATAGGTGCAATTATTAAAAAGAGATTTATATAAT
>JACEEZ010025167.1:0-17958 GCA_016584305.1 Chionoecetes opilio
ATTTAATGTATTTTTGAATGGTAATAAAAGTTCGAAATTTGACTTTATTCAGCACTTTTACACAAATATATTTTACAATATTATAAGCTTGAAATATGTATTTCTCATGAAATTTAGGTATCATTTTAATCTTAAAACAACGTTTGTTCAAGTGTTTAATGCATTTTTGAAGGGCTAAAAAATGTTGAAAATTGACATTATTCAGCCCTTTTTTTTGATAAAGAAATTCAAAATTTGGTATTATAGGTGTTTTCGTTAGAAAATGCTATTTTAAACTAATGTAAGCTTATAATAGGAGTTTGAGACTCTATATTGTGATACCATTGTATATTACACGTGTTTTTCATAATTTCTTGTATATTGTAGTGTTATATAATAAATAGAAGGAATTTAAATTATGATAATGCTTTATTCCTTTAAAATGTGTTCTTTTCAATGATTTTAGCTAGTTATCGGTGATATATAGCTGTTTTCCCTACAAATTGAAGTATACAATCCTTTTTTTAGAATAAGTTGCACCTATAAGTAGCTTACATTACATTAAGCTAATAAATAGAAGAGTACGAGTGTTATTTATTGTGATATAACGGTATATTGCAAGCGTTTTTTCATAGTTTCTTGTAAACTGTAGCATTATTGTATATATACAAGTAGTTTTACTTATCATATTGCTATAACCCATAAAATGTAGTGTTTTCAATGATTTTAGCAAGTTATCAGTGAAGAGTTTTTTTTTCTTCTATAAATTGAAGTATATATCTTATATTTGTAGCTTAATAGCTTTTGATATTTGCTACAACTATATTTTACAAAATTAATAGCTAAAAATATGCATGTTTCATCAATTTAGGTATCAATTTTAATCTTATAAACAATGTTTTTTTCAAGTATTTTAATGTATTTTTGCAGGCTAAAAATGTCGAATTTGACATTATTAAGCACTTTTACAAAACTATAATTTACAATACTATGACTTAAAAATATGTATTTTTCATAAATTTAGGATCAATTTAATCTTAAAAACAACGTTTTTTTCAATATTTTAATGTATTTTTGAATATCTAAAAAATGTCGAAATTTGACAATATGCAGCACTTTTTACACAACTATATTTATTAATATTATGAGCTTGAAATATGTATTTTTCATGAAATTTAGGTATTCATTTTAATCTTATAAACAACGTTTTTTCAAGTGTTTTAATGTATTTTTGAACAGCTAAATAATGTCGAAAATTGACATTATTCAGCCCTTTTTTTGGCAGAGAAATTCAAAATGTGGTATTATAGTTGTTTTCGTTAGAAAATGCTATAATAAACTACTGTAAGCTTATAATTGAAGTTTGAGACTCTATATTGTGATACAATTGTATATTACACGTGTTTTTCATAGTCTCCTGGAATTTGTAGTTTTATATCATAAATATAAGGAATTTACCTTACGATAATGCTTTATACCCTCAAAATGTGTTCTTTTCAATGATTTTAGGTATTTATCGGTGATATATAGCTGTTTTTCTACAAATTGAAGTATACAATCCTTTTTTTAGAATACTTTGCACCTATAAGTAGCTTAAATTACATTAAGCTATAAAATAGAAAAGTAAGAGGTTATTTATTGTGATATAACGGTATATTGCAAGCGTTTTTCATAGTTTCTTGTAATCTGTAGCGTTGTTGTACATATAAAAGTATTTTTACTTATCATATTGCTATAAACCCATAAAATGTAGTTTTTCAATGATTTTAGCTAATTATCAGTGATGAGCTGTTTTTTTCTGTAAATTGAAGTATATTCCTTTATATCGGTAGCTAAATAGCTTATGATATTTGCTACAACTATATTTTACAAAATTAATAGCTAAAAATATGTATTTTTTATGAAACATTTGTATCAATTTTAATCTTAAAAACAACGTTTTGTCAAGGATTTTAATGTATTTTTGAATGCCTAAAAAATGTCGAAATTCGATATTATTCAGCACTTTTACACAACTATATTTTACAATATTATGGGCTTAAATATGTATTTTTCATGAAATTTAGTTATGAGTTTTAATTTTAAAAACAACGTTTTTTCAAGTGTTTTCATTAATTTTTGAAGGGCTAAAAATTGTCGAAAACTGCCATTATTCAGCCCTTTTTTTGATAGAGAAATTCAAAATGTGGTATTATTGTTGTTTTCATTAGAATGTGCTATTTTAAACTACTGAAAGCTTATAATAGGAGTTTGAGACTCTATATTGTGATACAATTGTATATTACACGTGTTTTTCATAGTTTCTTGTATATTGTAGTGTTATATCATAAATAGAAGGAATTTAACTGATGATAATGCTTTATACCCTCAAAATGTGTTCTTTTCAATGCTTTTAGCTAGTTATCGGTGATATACAGCTGTTTTCCTACAAATTGAAGTATACACTCCTTTTTTTAGAATAATTTGCACCTATAAGTAGCCTACATTACATTTAGCTAATAAATAGAAGAGTAAGAGGTTATTTATTGTGATATAACTGTATATTGCAAGTGTTTTTCATAGTTTCTTATAAACTGTAGCGTTATTGTATATATACAAGTAGTTTTACCTATCATATTGCTATAAACCTAAAAAATGTAGTTTTTCAATGATTTTAGCTAGTTATCAGTGAAGAGCTGTTTTTGTTCTGTATATTCCTTTATATTGGTAGCTAAATAGCTTTTGATATTGGCTACAACTATATTTTACAAAATTAATAGCTAAAAATATCTATTTTTTATGAAATTTAGGTTTCAATTTTAATCTTAAAAACAAGGTTTTTTCAAGGATTTTAATGTATTTTTGAAAGGCTAAAAAATATTGAAATTTGACATTATTCAGCACTTTTACACAACTATATATTACAATATTATAAGCTTAAAATTTGTATTTTTCATGAAATTTGGTTATCAATTTTAATCTTAAAAACAGCGGTTTTTCAAGTGTTTTAATGTATTTTTGCTAGGCTTAAAAATGTCGAAAATTGACATTATTCAGCCATTTTTTTGATAGAGAAATTCAAAATGTTGTATTATTGTTGTTTTCGTTAGAAAATGCTATTTTAAACTACTGTAAGCTTATGAGTTTGAGACTCTATATTGTGATACAATTGTATATTACCCGTGTTTTTCATAGTTTCTTGTATATTGTAGTGTTATTTCATAAATAGAAGGAATTTAACTGATGATAATGCTTTATACCCTCAAAATGTGTTCTTTTCAATTATTTTAGGTAGTTATCGGTGATATATAGCTGTTTTCCTACAATTTGATGAAGGATACAATCCTTTTCTTAGAATAATTTGCACCGATAAGTAGCTTACATTACAATAAGCTAACAAATAGAAGAGTAAGAGGTTATTTATTGTGATATAACGGTATATTGTTAGCGTTTTTCATAGTTTCTTGTAAACTGTAGTGTTATTGTATATATCCAAGTAGTTTTACTTATCATATTGCTATATACCCATAAAATGTAGTGTTTTCAATGATTTTAGCTAGTTTTCAGTGAAAAGCTGTTTTTTTCTACAAATTGAAGTATATTCCTTTATATCGGTTTCTAAATAGCATTTGATATATGCTTCAACTATATTTAACAAAATTAATAGCTAAAAATATGTATTTTTTATGAAATTTAGGTAGCAATTTTAATCTTAAAAACAACGTTTTTATAAGTATTTTAATGCATTTTTGAAAGGCTAAAAAATGTCGAAATTTGACATTATTCAGCACTTTTACACAATTATATTTAACAATATTATGAGCTAAAAATATGTATTTTTCATGATATTTAGGTATCAATTTTAATCTTAAAAACAACGTTTTTTCAAGTGTTTTAATGTATTTTTGAAGGGCTAACAATTTCGAAAATTGACATTATTCAGCCCTTTTTTTGATAAAGAAATTCAAAATTTGGTATTATAGTTGTTTTCGTTAGAAAATGCTATTTTAAACTAGGATAAGCTTATAATAGGAGTTTGAGACTATATTGTGATACAATTGTATATTACACGTGTTTTGCATAGTTTCTTGTATATTGTAATGTTATATAATAAATAGAAGGAATTTAACTTATGATAATGCTTTATACCCTCAAAATGTGTTCTTTTCAGTGATTTACTTTTCTAGTTATCGGTGATATATAGCTGTTTTCCTACAAATTGTAGTATACAATTTTTATTTTAGATTAATTTGCAGCTATAAGTAGCTTACATTACATTAAGCTAATAAATAGAAGAGTACGAGGATATTTATTGTGATATAACGGTATATTGCAAGCGTTTTTCATAGTTTTTTGTAAACTGTAGCGTTATTGTATATATACAAGTAGTTTTACTTATCATACTGCTATAAACCCATAACATGTAGTGTTTTCAATGATTTTAGCAAGTTATCAGTGAAGAGTTGTTTTTTTCTACAAATTGAACTATATTTCTTTATATCTGTAGCTAAATAGCTTTTGATATTTGCTTAAACTATATTTTACAAGATTAGTAGCTAAAAATAAGTATTTATCATGAAATTTAGGTAGCAATTTTAATCTTAAAAACAATGTTATTGCAAGTATTTTAATGTATTTTTGAAAGGCTAAAAAATATCAAAATTTGACATTATTAAGCATTTTTACACAACTATATCTTACAATATTATGAGCTGAGAATATGTATTTTTCATAAAATATAGGTATCAATTTTTATCTTAAAAACAACATTTTTTCAAGCAATTTAATTTATTTTTGAAGGGCCAAAAAAATGTCGAAATTTGACATTATTCAGCACTTTCACACAACTATAATTTACAATATTATGAGCTAAAAATGTGTATTTTTCATGAAATTTACGTATTCATTTTAATCTTATAAACAACGTTTTTTCAAGTATTTTAATGTATTTTTCAAGGGCTAAAAAATGTCGAAAATTGACATTATTCAGCCCTTTTTTTGATAGAGAAATTCAAAATGTTGTATTATAGTTGTTTTCGTTAGAAAATGCTATTTTAAACTACTGTACGCTTATAATAGGAGTTTGAGATTCTAAATTGTGATACAATTGTATATTACACGTGTTTTTCATAGTCTCTTGTAAATTGTAGTGTTATATCATAAATAGAAGTAATTTACCGAACGATAATGCTTTATACCCTCAAAATGTGTTCTTTTCAATGATTTTAGCTAGTTATCGGTGATATATAGCTCTTTTTCAACAAATTGAAGTATACAATCCTTTTTTTAGAATAATTTGCACCTATAAGTAGCTTATATTAAGCTATAAAATAGAAGAGTAGGAGGTTATTTATTGTGATATAACGGTATATTGCAAGCGTTTTTCATAGTTTCTTGTAAACTGTAGCGTTATTTACAAGTAGTTTTACATATCATATTGCTATAAACCCATAAAATGTAGTGTTTTCAATGATTTTAGCTAGTTATCAGTGAAAAGCTGTTTTTGTTTCTATAAATTGAAGTATATTCCTTTATATCGGTAGCTAAATAGCTTTTTGATATATGCTACAACTATATTTTACAAAATTAATAGCTAAAAATTGAAGATTACAAAATTAATAGCTAAAAATATGTATCTTTTATGAAATTTAGGTATCAATTTTAATCTTAAAATTACGATTTTTCAAGTATAGTAATGTATTTTTGAAAGGCTAAAAAATGTCGAAATTTGACATTATTCAGCACTTTTACACAACAATATTATGAGCTTAAAATATGTATTTTTCATGATATTTAGGTATCAATTTTAATCTTAAAAACAACGTTTAAAATTACGATTTTTCAAGTGTTTTAATGTATTTTTGAAGGGCTAAGAAATTTCGAAAATTGACATTATTCAGCCCTTTTTTTGATTGAGAAATTCAAAATGTAGTATTATAGTTGTTTTCGTTAGAAAATGCTATTTTAAACTACTGTAAGCTTATATTTGGAGTTTGAGACTCTATATTGTGATACAATTGTATATTACACGTGTTTTTCATAGTCTCCTGGAATTTGTAGTGTTATATCATAAATAGAAGGAATTTACCTGACGATAATGCTTTATACCCTCAAAATGTGTTCTTTTCAATGATTTTAGCTATTTATCGGTGATGTATAGCTGTTTTTCTACAAATTGAAGTATACAATCCTTTTTTTAGAATACTTTGCACCTATAAGTAGCTTACATTACATTAAGCTATAAAATAGAAAAGTAAGAGGTTATTTATTGTGATATAACGGTATATTGCAAGCGTTTTTCATAGTTTCTTGTAAACTGTAGCGTTGTTGTACATATACAAGTATTTTTACTTATCATATTGCTATAAACCCATAAAATGTAGTTTTTCAATGATTTTAGCTAATTATCAGTGATGAGCTGTTTTTTTCTGTAAATTGAAGTATATTTCTTTATATCGGTAGCTAAATAGCTTATGATATTTGCTACAACTATATTTTACAAAATTAATAGCTAAAAATATGTATTTTTTATGAAACATTTGTATCAATTTTAATCTTAAAAACAACGTTTTGTCAAGGATTTTAATGTATTTTTGAATGCCTAAAAATGTCGAAATTCGATATTATTCAGCACTTTTACACAACTATATTTTACAATATTATGGGCTTAAATATGTATTTTTCATGAAATTTAGTTATGAGTTTTAATTTTAAAAACAACGTTTTTTCAAGTGTTTTCATTAATTTTTGAAGGGCTAAAAATTGTCGAAAACTGCCATTATTCAGCCCTTTTTTTGATAGAGAAATTCAAAATGTGGTATTATTGTTGTTTTCATTAGAATGTGCTATTTTAAACTACTGAAAGCTTATAATAGGAGTTTGAGACTCTATATTGTGATACAATTGTATATTACACGTGTTTTTCATAGTTTCTTGTATATTGTAGTGTTATATCATAAATAGAAGGAATTTAACTGATGATAATGCTTTATACCCTCAAAATGTGTTCTTTTCAATGCTTTTAGCTAGTTATCGGTGATATATAGCTGTTTTCCTACAAATTGAAGTATACACTCCTTTTTTTAGAATAATTTGCACCTATAAGTAGCCTACATTACATTTAGCTAATAAATAGAAGAGTAAGAGGTTATTTATTGTGATATAACTGTATATTGCAAGTGTTTTTCATAGTTTCTTATAAACTGTAGCGTTATTGTATATATACAAGTAGTTTTACCTATCATATTGCTATAAACCTAAAAATGTAGTTTTTTCAATGATTTTAGCTAGTTATCAGTGAAGAGCTGTTTTTGTTCTGTATATTCCTTTATATTGGGAGCTAAATAGCTTTTGATATTGGCTACAACTATATTTTACAAAATTAATAGCTAAAAATATCTATTTTTTATGAAATTTAGGTTTCAATTTTAATCTTAAAAACAAGGTTTTTTCAAGGATTTTAATGTATTTTTGAAAGGCTAAAAAATATTGAAATTTGACATTATTCAGCACTTTTACACAACTATATATTACAATATTATAAGCTTAAAATTTGTATTTTTCATGAAATTTGGTTATCAATTTTAATCTTAAAAACAGCGGTTTTTCAAGTGTTTTAATGTATTTTTGCTAGGCTTAAAAATGTCGAAAATTGACATTATTCAGCCATTTTTTTGATAGAGAAATTCAAAATGTTGTATTATTGTTGTTTTCGTTAGAAAATGCTATTTTAAACTACTGTAAGCTTATGAGTTTGAGACTCTATATTGTGATACAATTGTATATTACCCGTGTTTTTCATAGTTTCTTGTATATTGTAGTGTTATTTCATAAATAGAAGGAATTTACCTTACGATATTGCTTTATACATTCAAAATGTGTTCTTTTCAATGATTTTAGCTAGTTATCGATGATATATAGCTCTTTTCCTACAAATTGAAGTATACAATCCTTTTTTTAGAATAATTTGCACCTATAAGTAGCTTACATTACATTAACCTATAAAATATATGAGTAAGAGGTTATTTATTGTGATATAACGGTATATTGCAAGCGTTTTTCATAGTTTCTTGTAAACTGTAGCATTATTGTAGCATTCTTTTCAAGGTCTGACATAGTACCGTTGAAATGTTCATCTTTGATGAGGTGTCGAATTTGTGGACCATCAAACACACCGGCCTTGATTTTTTCAATTGACAGTCCAGGAAATGCCAAGATGATGTACTTCAAACAGTCGCCATCAGTTGACAATGCTCCTACAAATTGTTTCAGGAGACCTAGTTTTATGTGCAGAGGTGGGAATATTATTTTCTTCCTGTCAACTAGTGGCTCATGTACAATGTTAGGATCTCCAGGTTTAAGATCAGATCTCGGAGGCCAATTCGTCTGAACCCAATGCTTCTCTCGAGCTCTGCTATCCCACATACAGAGAAAGCAGGGATACTTTGTGTATCCACGTTGTTGACCAAGAAGGAAGGACACCCTTTTAAGGTCAACACAGATGATCCAATTGTGTTTGTCTTATTGCAATAACTCAATGACTCTCTTTACATCTCCATATTCTTCACGAAGACAGACCGAATGCCCAATAGGGACTGCGCCAAACAAATTGCCATTGTGTAGAAGGACACACTTCAAGCTCCGCTTTGAGCTATCAATAAACAATCGCCATTGATTTGGATTGTAGATTGAAAGCCCTAATTCCATCAGTAAACCAGGAATGTTATGGCAAAACACAAAACCGCTGGCACTTCGAAAGTACTGCAGAAATGTACTTTCTCTGGTTCGAAAGTATGATACCTTCACTCCTTGTTCAAGTATGTTTTTCTCGTTCAGTCTTGATGCTAGTATTTCTGAAGCTGTTTTGGATAGGCCCAAATCACGTGCTAAATCATTCAACTCGTAATGATCAAATCCCCTACGAACTGAATCCTCGTGAATGTCAAAATCTGCATCATTGCTGTCACTGCGTTCTTCAACATCACTCAGATCTTCTAGAGGAGGTAGTTGTTCGAAAACTGGCACTGGAATTTCAGCTGAATGGTCTTATATTGGTCTTATAGCTGACGGTAGATTATGATATTCTATTTTACGTTTATTTTTCTTGTTAAATCCTGATGTTTTCACTAAACAAAAGTAACAGTCTGTGGAATTATCTTTTTGCTCTCGCCAAACCATGGGGATACCAAATGCCAAGTTTTCACGCGTTCCTTTGGTCCACATCCGTAATCTCTCGACACACTGCCTGCACACTTTGTGAGGGGCCCATAGCTTGTCTTGATCACCGAGTTTCACTTTAAAATATGCGAAATATACTTGTTTGACAAATACGCTGATGCTTGCCCTCTGACTTGGAATGGTGAAGCTACCACATATATAGCAGAAGGAGTCAGGGTTGTTTAGGCATTTACGACGAGACGTAGCAGGAGCAGACATGATCTGAAACAAAAGAAATATATACCTATGTAAATAAAACACTAAGCTGGAATAGTTACAAGCTTTGAAAACAAAAAAAAACCGCATAAAACGCAATAGAAATTACAATGGTATTTGTTACAAGGTTAAGAGAAAAGCCATAACAAATCCTCCTAATTCCTACTATCCTAGCTTTCTGTTTGCAGATATTGATAGTACTGACCTATTGGGAGCTGCACACACCTCTCACCGCACTGTCTCAATTGTAACTGCACAAACAAGTTGCCACATAGCTCTCGATGAGTCAAATCGTAATCAGCTGGCAAGTTTTACTACAGCTCACAAGTGGAATTTTGCTTATCTGGAGGGTAAGCTGTGGAGAAAAAACTTGACGTGCTAGAAAAAAACTGACTACAGATTTGGAATCAGCATGCCAATTTTAGTCTAAATAAGCTCAAAAATCTAACTCAACAATTTTTTTTTTCTTCAAATTGTTCCACAGTGAATTCCAAATTTTGAATTTTTTGACAATTTTTGACAAAAATTGATAATTTTTAGCACTTCAAAATACTTTAAAACACCTAAAAAAACATTATTTTTAAGATTAAAATTGATACTTAAATTTCATGAAAAAAGCTATTTTTCACCGATAACTACCTAAAATCATTGAAAAGAACACATTTTGAGGGTATAAAGCATTATCATGCGGTAAATTCCTTTTATTTATGATATACCACTACAATTTACAAGAAACTATGAAAAACACTTGCAATATACAATTGTATCACCATATATAGCATCAAACACCTTTTATAAGCTTATGGTAGTTTAAAATAGCAATCCTAACGAAAACAACAATAATACCAAAATATTGAATATCTCTTATCAAAAAACAGCTGAATAATGTCAATTTTCGACACTTCAAAAATATATTAAAAATCTTGAAAAAACGTTATTTCTAGGATTAAAATGGATACTTCTATTTCATGAAAAAAGCTATATTTCACCGATAACTAGCTAAAATCATTGAAAAGAACACATTTTGAGGGTATAAAGCATTATCATAAGGTACATTCCTTTTATTTATGAAACAACAATACAATTTACAAGAAACTATGAAAAACACTTGTAATATACAATTGTATCACAATATATAGCCTCAAACACCTTTTATAAGCTTACAGTAGCTTAAAATAGCATTTTCTAACGAAAACAACAACAATACCAAATTTTGAAAATCTATCAAATAACAATTGAATAATGTCAACTTTCGACAATTTTTAGCACTTCAAAAATACATTATATTTTTTGAAAAAAGTTATTTTTAGGATTAAAATTGCAACTTAAATTTCATGAAAAAAACTATATTTCACCGATAACTAGCTAAAATCATTGAAAAAAAGACATTTGGAGGGTATAAAGCATTATCATAAGGTAAATTCCTTTTATTTATGATATAACACTACAATTTACAAGTAACTATGAAAAACACTTGTAATATACAATTGTATCACAATATATAGCCTCAAACACCTTTTTATAAGCTTTCAGTAGTTTAAAATAGCATTTGCTAACGAAAACAACTATAAAACCACATTTTGAATTTCTCTTTCAAAAAGGATGGTGAATTATGTCAATTTTCGACATTTTATAGCACTTCAAAAATACTTTAAAACACTTGAAAAAACTTTGTTTGTAGGATTAAAATTGATACTTAAATTTCTTGAAAAATACATATTTTTAGCGATTATTTTTATAAAATATAATTGCAGCAAATATTGAAAACTATATAGCTACAGATATATAGGAATATACTTCAATTTGTAGAAACAAACAACTCTTCACAGATAACTAGCTAAAATCAATGAAAACACTACATTTTATAGGTATATAGCAATATTATAAGTAAAACTACTTGTATATATACAATAAGACTACAGTTTACAAGAAACTAGGAAAACGCGTGCAATATACCGTTATATCACAATAAATAACCTCTTACTCTTCTATGTATTAGCTTAATGTAACGTAAGCTATTTATAGGTGCAAATTATTCTAAAAAGAGGATTATATACTTCAATTTGTAGGAAAAAAACTATATTTCACCGAGAACTAGCTAAAATAATTGAAAAGAACACATTTTGAGGGTATAATGCATTATCATGAGGTAAATTCCTTTTATTAATGATATAATACTACAATTTACACGAAACTATGAAAAACACTTGTAATATACAATTGTATCACAATATATAGCTTCAAACTCCTTTTATAAACTTACAGTAGTTTAAAATAGCATTTTCTAACGATAACAACAATAATACCAAATTTTGAATATCTCTATAAAAAAAAAGCTGAATAATGTATATTTTCGACAATTTATAGCACTTCAAAATTATATTAAAACACTTCAAAAAAGTTATTTTTAAGATTAAAATTGATACTTAAATTTCATGAAAAAAGCTTTATTTCACCGATAACTAGCTAAAATCATTGAAGAAAACACATTTGATGGTATAAAGCTTATCACAAGGTATATTCCTTTTATTTATGATATAACACGAAAATTTACAAGAAACTATGAAAAACACATGTAATATACAATTGTATCACAATATATAGCCTCAAACTCCTTTTATAAGCTTATAGTAGTTTAAAATAGCATTTTCTAACGAAAAAAACACCAAATTTTGAATATCTCTATCAAATTAGAGCTGAAGCACTACAATTTTTAGCACTTCAAAAATACATTAAAACACTTGAAAAATGTTATTTTTAGGATTAAAATTGATACATGAATTTCATAAAAAAAAAGCTATATATCACCGATAACTAGCTAAAATCATTGAAAGGAACACATTTAGAGGGTATAAAGCATTATCATAAGGTAAATTCCTTTTATTAATGATATAACACCACAATTTACAAGAAACTATGAAAAACACATGTAATATACAATTGTATCACAATATATAGCCTCAAACTCCTTTTATAAGCTTACAGTGGTTTAAAATAGCATTTTCTAACGAAAAAATAATAATACCAAATTTTGAATTTCTCTATAAAAAAAGATGGTGAATAATGTCAATTTTCGACATTTTTTAGCACCTCAAAAATACATTAAAACACTTGAAAAACTTTGTTTTTAGGATTAAAATTGATACTTAAATTTCATGAAAAATTCATATTTTTAGTTATTAATTTTGTAAAATATATTTGTTGCATATATCAAAAACTGTATAGGTACAGATATATAGGAATATACTTCAGTTTGTAGAAACAAACAACTTTTCACAAATAAATAGCTAAAATCAATGAAAACACTACATTTTATAGGTATATAGCAATATGATAAGTAAAACTACTTGTATATATACAATAACACTACAGTTTACAAGAAACTAGGAAAACGCTTGCAATATACCGTTATATCACATTAAATAACCTCTTACTTTTCTATGTATTAGCTTAATGTAACGTAAGATATTTATAGGTGCAAATTATTCTAAAAAGAGGATTGTATACTTCAATTTGTAGGAAAAAAGCTATATTTCACCGATAACTAGCTAAAATCATTGAAAAGAACACATTAAGAGGGTATAATGCAATATCATGAGGTAAATTCCTTTTATTAATGATATAATACTACAATTTAAACGAAACTATGAAAAACACTTGTAATATACAATTGTATCACAAAATATAGCCTCAAACTCCTTTTATAAGCTTACAGTAGTTTAAAATAACATTTTCTAACGAAAACAACAATAATACCATAATTTGAATATCTCTTTCAAAAAAGAGCTGAATAATGTCAATTTTCGACGATTCTTAGCACTTCAAAAATACATTAAAACACTTGAAAAAACGTTATTTTTAAGATTAAAATTGATACCTAAATGTCATGAAAAAAGCAATATTTCACAAATAACTAGCTAAAATTATTGAAAAGAAACACTTTTCGGTATAAATCATTATCATAGGTAAATTCCTTTATTTATGATATAAGACTACAATTTACATGAAACTATGAAAAACACTTGTAATATACAATTGTATCACAATATATAGCCTCAAACACCATTTATAAGCTTACAGTAGTTTAAAATTGCATTTTCTAAAGAAAACAACAATATTACCAAATTTTGAATATCTCTATGAAAAAAGAGCTGCATAATATCAATTTTCGACAATTTTAGCACTTCAAAAATACATTAAAACACTTAAAAAAAGTTATTTTAAAATTAAAATTGATACTTAAATGTCATGAAAAAAGCTATATTTCACCGATAACTAGCTAAAATCATTCAAAAGAAAACATTTGGAGGTATAAAGCATTATCATAAGGTAAATTCCTTTATTAATGATATAATACCACAATTTACAAGAAACTATGAAAAAACACTTGTAATACAAATTGTATCACATATATAGCCTCAACTCCTTTTGTTAGCTTACAGTAGTTTAAAATAGCATTTTCTAACGAAAACAACAATAATACCAAATTTTGAATTTCTCTATCAAAAAAGATGGTGAATAATGTCATTTTCAACATTTTTAGCACCTCAAAATACATTAAAACTCTTGAAAAAATGTTATTTATAAGATTAAATTTGATACTTAAATTTCATGAAAAATACATATTTTTAGTTATTAATTTTGTAAAATATATTTGTAGCAATATCAAAAACTGTATAGGTACAGATATATAGGAATATACTTCAATTTGTAGAAACAAACTACTCTTGACAGATAACTAGCTAAAATCAATGAAAACAATACATTTTATGGGTATATAGCAATGTGATATGTAAAACTACTTGTATATACAATAACATTACAGTTTACAAGAACTAGCAAAACGCTTGCAATATACCGTTATATCACAATAAATAATCTCCTGCTCATTAGCTTAATGTATTAGCTTAGTATTAGCTTAATGTAACGTAAGCTACTATAGGTACAAATTATTTTAAAAAGAGGATTATATACTTCAATTGGTAGGAAAAAAGCTATTTTCACCGATAACTATCTAAATCATTGAAAAGAACACATTAAGATGGTAAAAAGCATTATCATGAGGTAAATTCCTTTTATTAATGATATAACATCACAATTTTCAAGAAACTATGAAAAACACTTGTAATACACAATTGTATCACAATATATAGCCTCAAACTCCTTTTATAAGCTTAAAGTAGTTTAAAATAGCATTTTCTAACGAATACAACAATAATACCAAACTTATGTATCAATTTTAATCTTAATACAACGTTTTTGTCAAGGATTTTAATGTATTTTTGAATGCCTAAAAAATGTCGAAATTCGATATTATTCAGCACTTTTACACAACTATATTTTACAATATTATGGGCTTAAATATGTATTTTTCATGAAATTTAGTTATGAGTTTTAATTTTAAAAACAACGTTTTTTCAAGTGTTTTCATTAATTTTTGAAGGGCTAAAAATTGTCGAAAACTGCCATTATTCAACCCTTTTTTTGATAGAGAAATTCAAAATGTGGTATTATTGTTTGTTTTCATTAGAATGTGCTATTTTAAAATACTGAAAGCTTATAATAGGAGTTTGAGACTCTATATTGTGATACAATTGTATATTACACGTGTTTTTCATAGTCTCCTGGAATTTGTAGTGTTATATCATAAATAGAAGGAATTTACCTGACGATAATGCTTTATACCCTCAAAATGTGTTCTTTTCAATGATTTTAGCTAGTTATCGGTGATATATAGCTCTTTTCCTACAAATTGAAGTATACAATCCTTTTTTTAGAATAATTTGCACCTATAAGTAGCCTACATTACATTTAGCTAATAAATAGAAGTGTAAGAGGTTATTTATTGTGATATAACTGTATATTGCAAGTGTTTTTTATAGTTTCTTGTAAACAGTAGCGTTATTGTATATATACAAATAGTTTTACCTATCTTATTGCTATAAACCCATAAAATGTAGTTTTTCAATGATTTTAGCTAGTTATCAGTGAAGAGATGTTTTTGTTCTGTATATTCCTTTATATTGGTAGCTAAATAGCTTTTGATATTGGCTACAACTATATTTTACAAAATTAATAGCTAAAAATATCTATTTTTTATGTAATTTAGGTTTCAATTTTAATCTTAAAAACAAAAAATTTTCAAGCAATTTAATTTATTTTTGAAGGGCCAAAAAAATGTCGAAATTTGACATTATTCAGCACTTTCACACAACTATATTTTACAATATTATGAGCTAAAAATGTGTATTTTTCATGAAATTTACGTATTCACTTTAATCTTATAAACAACGTTTTTTCAAGTATTTTAATGTATTTTTCAAGGGCTAAAAAATGTCGAAAATTGACATTATTCAGCCCTTTTTTTGATAGAGAAATTCAAAATGTTGTATTATAGTTGTTTTCGTTAGAAAATGCTATTTTAAACTACTGTACGCTTATAATAGGAGTTTGAGATTCTAAATTGTGATACAATTGTATATCACACGTGTTTTTCAGTCTCTTGTAAATTGTAGTGTTATATTAAATAGAAGTAATTTACCGAACGATAATGCTTTATACCCTCAAAATGTGTTCTTTTCAATGATTTTAGCTAGTTATCGGTGATATATAGCTCTTTTCCTACAAATTGAAGTATACAATCCTTTTTTTAGAATAATTTGCACCTATAAGTAGCTTATATTAAGCTATAAAATAGAAGAGTAGGAGGTTATTTATTGTGATATAACGGTATATTGGAAGCGTTTTTCATAGTTTCTTGTAAACTGTAGCGTTATTTACAAGTAGTTTTACATATCATATTGCTATAAACCTATAAAATGTAGTGTTTTCAATGATTTTAGCTAGTTATCAGTGAAAAGCTGTTTTTGTTTCTATAAATTGAAGTATATTCCTTTATATCGGTAGCTAAATAGCTTTTTGATATATGCTACAACTATATTTTACAAAATTAATAGCTAAAAATATGTATCTTTTATGAAATTTAGGTATCAATTTTAATCTTAAAATTACGATTTTTCAAGTATAGTAATGTATTTTTGAAAGGCTAAAAAATGTCGAAATTTGACATTATTCAGCACTTTTACACAACAATATTATGAGCTTAAAATATGTATTTTTCATGATATTTAGGTATCAATTTTAATCTTAAAAACAACGTTTAAAATTACGATTTTTCAAGTGTTTTAATGTATTTTTGAAGGGCTAAGAAATTTCGAAAATTGACATTATTCAGCCCTTTTTTTGATTGAGAAATTCAAAATGTGGTATTATAGTTGTTTTCGTTAGAAAATGCTATTTTAAACTACTGTAAGCTTATAATTGGAGTTTGAGACTCTATATTGTGATACAATTGTATATTACACGTGTTTTTCATAGTCTCCTGGAATTTGTAGTGTTATATCATAAATAGAAGGAATTTACCTGACGATAATGCTTTATACCCTCAAAATGTGTTCTTTTCAATGATTTTAGCTATTTATCGGTGATGTATAGCTGTTTTTCTACAAATTGAAGTATACAATCCTTTTTTTAGAATACTTTGCACCTATAAGTAGCTTACATTACATTAAGCTATAAAATAGAAAAGTAAGAGGTTATTTATTGTGATATAACGGTATATTGCAAGCGTTTTTCATAGTTTCTTGTAAACTGTAGCGTTGTTGTACATATACAAGTATTTTTACTTATCATATTGCTTTAAACCCATAAAATGTAGTTTTTCAATGATTTTAGCTAATTATCAGTGATGAGCTGTTTTTTTCTGTAAATTGAAGTATATTCCTTTATATCGGTAGCTAAATAGCTTTTGATATTTGCTACAACTATATTTTACAAAATTAATAGCTAAAAATATGTATTTTTTATGAAACTTATGTATCAATTTTAATCTTAAAAACAACGTTTTGTCAAGGATTTTAATGTATTTTTGAATGCCTAAAAAATGTCGAAATTCGATATTATTCAGCACTTTTACACAACTATATTTTACAATATTATGGGCTTAAATATGTATTTTTCATGAAATTTAGTTATGAGTTTTAATTTTAAAAACAACGTTTTTTCAAGTGTTTTCATTAATTTTTGAAGGGCTAAAAATTGTCGAAAACTGCCATTATTCAACCCTTTTTTTGATAGAGAAATTCAAAATGTGGTATTATTGTTGTTTTCATTAGAATGTGCTATTTTAAAATACTGAAAGCTTATAATAGGAGTTTGAGACTCTATATTGTGATACAATTGTATATTACACGTGTTTTTCATAGTTTCTTGTATATTGTAGTGTTATATCATAAATAGAAGGAATTTAACTGATGATAATGCTTTATACCCTCAAAATGTGTTCTTTTCAATGTTTTAGCTAGTTATCGGTGATATATAGCTGTTTTCCTACAATATGAAGATACAATCCTTTTTTAGAATAATTTGCACCATAAGTAGCCTACATTACATAGCTAACAAATAGAGTTAAGAGGTTATTTATTGTGATATACGTATATTGAGTTTTTCATAGTTCTTGTAACAGTGTTATTGTATAATACATAGTTTTCTAATTTGTAACCATAATGT
>JACEEZ010025167.1:18945-31445 GCA_016584305.1 Chionoecetes opilio
GGGTTTTCAATATTTTAGCAAGTTATCAGTGAAGAGTTTTTTTTTTTCACAATTGAACATATTTCTTTAATCTGTGCTAAAGCTTTTGATATTTGCTTAAACTATATTTTACAAGTTTAGTAGCTAAAATAAGTATTTATCATAAAATTTGGGTTTAGCAATTTTAATTTTTAAAAACATTGTTATTGCAAGTATTTAATTTTTTGAAAGGCTAAAAAAACAAAATTTGACTTTATTAAGCACTTTTACACAAACTATATCTTACAAATATATGAGCTGAGAATATGTATTTTTCATAAAATATAGGTATCAATTTTAATCTTAAGATTAACAACATTTTTTCAAGCAATTTAATTTATTTTTGAAGGGCCCAAAAAAAAATGTCGAAATTGACATTATTCAGCACTTTCACACAACTTTTATTTTACAATATTAGAGCTAAAAATGTGTATTTTTCATGAAATTTACGTATTCATTTAATCTTATAAAAACGTTTTTCAAGTATTTTAATGTTTTTTTCAAGGGCTAAAAATGTCGAAAATTGACATTTTTCAGCCCTTTTTTTTGATGGGAAAAATTTCAAAATGTTGTATTATAGTTGTTTTCGTTAGAAAATGCTATTTTAAACACTGTACGCTTATAATAGGAGTTTGAGATTCTAAATTGTGATACAATTGTATATTACACGTGTTTTCATAGTCTCTTGTAAATTGTAGTGTTATATCATAATAGAAGTAATTACGAACGATATGTATTAACCTCAAAATGTGTTCTTTCCAATGATTTTAGCTAGTTATCGGGTGATATATAGCTCTTTTTCAAATTGAAGTATACAACCCTTTTTTTTTAGAATAATTTGCACCTATAAGTGCTTATATTAAGCTATAAAATAGAAGAGTAGGAGGTTATTTATTGTGATATAACGGTATATTGAAAGCGTTTTTCATAGTTTCTTGTAAACTGTAGCGTATTTACAAGTTTTGTTTTTCATATCATATTGCTAAAAAACCCATAAAATGTTAGTGTTTCAATGATTTTTAGCTAGTTATCAGTGAAGAGCGTTTTTGTTCTGTA
The DNA here is from genome assembly GCA_016584305.1 of Chionoecetes opilio. Lineage (NCBI taxonomy): Eukaryota > Metazoa > Arthropoda > Malacostraca > Decapoda > Majidae > Chionoecetes > Chionoecetes opilio. The sequence goes on from JACEEZ010025167.1 coordinate 20,020, forward strand.
TATTCCTTTGTATGGTAGCTAAATAGCTTTTGATATTGGCTACAACTATATTTACAAAATTAATAGCTAAAAAATATCTATTTTTTATGTAATTTAGGTTTCAATTTAATCTTAAAAACAAGGTTTTTTCAAGGATTTTTAAAGGATTTTTTAAGGCTAAAAATATGAAATTTGACATTATTCAGCACTTTTACACAACTATATATTACAATATTATGAGCTTAAAATTTGTATTTTTCATGAAATTTGGTTATCAATTTTAATCTTAAAAACAACGGTTTTTCAAGTGTTTTAATGTATTTTTGCAGGGCTTAAAAATGTCGAAAATTGACATTATTCAGCCATTTTTTTTATAGAGAAATTCAAAATGTTGTATTATTGTTGTTTTCGTTAGAAAATGCTATTTTAAACTACTGTAAGCTTATGAGTTTGAGACTCTATATTGTGATACAATTGTATATTACCCGTGTTTTTCATAGTTTCTTGTATATTGTAGTGTTATTTCATAAATAGAAGGAATTTAACTGATGATAATGCTTTATACCCTCAAAATGTGTTCTTTTCAATGGTTTTAGCTAGTTATCGGTGATATATAGCTGTTTTCCTACAATTTGATGAAGGATACCATCCTTTTCTTAGAATAATTTGCACCGATAAGTAGCTTACATTATAATAAGCTAACAAATAGAAGAGTAAGAGGTTATTTATTGTGATATAACGGTATATTGTTAGCGTTGTTCATAGTTTCTTGTAAACTGTAGTGTTATTGTATATATACAAGTAGTTTTACTTATCATATTGCTATATACCCATAAAATGTAGTGTTTTCAATGATTTTAGCTAGTTTTCAGTGAAGAGCTGTTTTTTTCTACAAATTGAAGTATATTCCTTTATATCGGTTCCTAAATAGCTTTTGATATTTGCTTCAACTATATTTAACAAAATTAATAGCTAAAAATATGTATTTTTTATGTAATTTAGGTAGCAATTTTAATCTTAAAAACAACGTTTTTTTAAGTATTTTAATGCATTTTTGAAGGGCTAAAAAATGTTGAAATTTGACATTATTCAGCACTTTTACACAATTATATTTAACAATATTATTAGCTAAAAATATGTATTTTTCATGATATTTAGGTATCAATTTTAATCTTAAAAACAACGTTTTTTCAAGTGTTTTAATGTATTTTTGAAAGGGGCTAAGAAATTTCAAAAATTTGACATTATGCAGCCTTTTTTTGAAAAGGGAAAATTAAAAAATTCGGTATTAAGTTTTTTCGTTAGAAAATGCATTTTAAAACAGGGTAAGTTTATAATGGAGTTTGAGACTATATTGTGATAAATTTGAATTACACGTGTTTGCTAGTTTTTTGAAATTTGAACGTTAAAAATAAATAGAAGGAATTTAACCTATGATAAGCTTTTACCTCAAAAGTGTTTTTTCGTGTTTTTACTTTCTAGTATGGGTTTATATACTTTTTTCCTAAAAATTAAAAGTATAAAATTTTTTTTAGATTAATTGCAGTATAAGTAGTTACATTTCATTAAGCTAATAAAAGAAAAGTACGAGGATATTTTTGATTAACCGGGATATTGAAAACGTTTTATGTTTTTTTTAAACTGTTTTTAGGTTTTTTATATACTGTAGTTTTCCATTCCAAAACCAAAAAAAAGTAGTGTTTTTAATGATTTTAGCAAGTCATGTAAGAGTTGTTTTTTTTTTACAAATTTAAATTTTTTCTTTAATCTGTGCTAAATAGCTTTTTATATTTTCTTAAAAAAATATTTACAAGATTAGTAGCTAAAAAAAAAGTATTTTCATGAAATTTAGGTAGCAATTTTTAAACTTAAAAAAAAATGTTATTTCAAGTATTTTAAAGTATTTTTGAAAGGCTAAAAAAAATCAAATTTTACATTATTTAAACCTTTTTCAAAATAATCTTACAAATTTTGAGTGAGAAATGTATTTTTATAAAATTAGGGGATAATTTTTAAACTTAAAAACAAATTTTTTTAAGCAATTTTTAAATTTTTTTTTGAAGGGCCCAAAAAAAGTCGAAATTGACATTATTCAGACTTTCACACAACTATATTTTCAATATTTTGAGCAAAAAAAATTTTATTTTTCAGAAATTTCGTATCATTTTTAAACTTATAAACTCGTTTTTTTAAGTATTTAATGATTTTTTAAGAGTTAAAAAAAATCGAAAATTAAATTTTTTCAGCCCTTTTTTTTTAGGAATATCAAAATGTTGCATTTTGTTGTTTTCGTTAGAAAAGCTATTTTTAAACTACTGTACGCTTAAATAGGAGTTTGAGTTCTAAATTGTGATACAATGGATATTTCACGGTTTTTTATATTTTTTGGAAATTCTAGGGGTTATATCCCAAATAGAAGGAAATTTACCTATTTAAGCTTTATACTCCAAAATGTGTTTTTTTCAAGATTTTAGTGTTATCGGGATATATAGTGTTTTTTCTACAAATTGAAGTATAATCCCCTTTTTTGAATATTTGCACCAAAAAATAGCTTACATTTCTTTTACAATAATATAGAAGAGTAAGAGGATTTATTGGATATAACGGTATATTCAAGCGTTTTTTATTTTCTTGTAAAATCTAGCGTTTTGATATAAAAAAATTTTATATTATGCCCCAAAACCCATAAAACGTAGTGTTTTCAATGATTTTAGCTAGTTATCAGTGAAGAGTTTTTTTTACTTCTACAAATTGAAGTATATTTCTTTATATTTGTAGCTAAATAGCTTTTGATAATTGCTACAACTATATTTTACAAAATTAATATCTAAAAATATGTATTTTTCATGACATTTAGGTGCAGCACTTTTACACAACTATATTTTACAATATTATGAGCTTAAAACATGTATTTTTCATGAATTTTAGGGATTCATTTTAATCTTAAAAACAACATTTTTTCAAGTATTTTAATGTATTTATGAAAGGCTAAAAAATGTCGAAAATTGACATTATTCAGCCCTTTTTTTGATAAAGAAATTCAAAATGTTGTGGTATAGTTGTTTTCGTTAGAAAATGCTATTTTAAACAGCTGTAATCTTATAATAGGAGTTTGACACTCTATATTGTGATACAATTGTATATTACACGTGTTTTTCATAGTCTCTTGTAAAATGTAGTGTTATATCATAAATAGAAGTAATTTACCGAACGATAATGCTTTATACCCTCAAAATGTGTTCTTTTCAATGATTTTAGCTAGTTATCGGTGATATATAGCCCTTTTTCTACAAATTGAAGTATACAATCCTTTTTTTAGAATAATTTGCACCTATAAGTAGCTTATATTAAGCTATAAAATAGAAGAGTAGGAGGTTATTTATTGTGATATAACGGTATATTGCAAGCTTTTTTCATAGTTTCTTGTAAACCGTAGCATTATTTACAAGTAGTTTTACTTATCATATTGCTATAAACCCATAAAATGTAGTGTTTTCAATGATTTTAGCTAGTTATTAGTGAAAAGCTGTTTTTTTTTCTATAAATTGAAGTATATTCCTTTATATCGGTAGCTAAATAGCTTCTTGATATTTGCTACCACTATATTTTACAAAATTAACAGCTAAAAATATGTATTTTTTATGAAATTTAGGTATCAATTTTAATCTTAAAATTACGATTTTTCATGTACAGTAATGTATTTTTGAAGGGCTAAAAAATTTGAAATTTGACATTATTCAGCACTCTTACACAACAATATTATGAGCTTAAAATATGTATTTTTCATGATAGATAGGTATCAATTTTAATCTTAAAAACAACGTTTAAAATTACGATTTTTCAAGTATTTTAATGTATTTTTGATGGGCTAAGAAATTTCGAAAATTGACATTATTTAGCCCTTTTTTTGATTCAGAAATTCAAAATGTGGTATTATAGTTGTTTTCGTAAGAAAATGCTATTTTAAACAACTGTAAGCTTATAATTGGAGTTTGAGACTCTATATTGTGATACAATTGTATATTATACGTGTTTTTCATAGTCTCCTGGAATTTGTAGTGGTATGTCATAAATAGAAGGAATTTACCTTACGATAATGCTTTATACCCTCAAAATGTGTTCTATTCAATGATTTTAGCTATTTATCGGTGATGTATAGCAGTTTTTCTACAAATTGAAGTATACAATCTTTTTTTTAGAATACTTTGCACCCATAAGTAGCTTACATTACATTAAGCTATAAAATAGAAAAGTATGAGGTTATTTAACGGTATATTGCAAGTGTTTTTCATAGTTTCTTGTAAACTGTAGCGTTGTTGTACATATACAAGTATTTTTACTTATCATATTGCTATAAACCCATAAAATGTAGTTTTTCAATGATTTTAGCTAATTATCAGTGATGAGCTGTTTTTTTCTGTAAATTGAAGTATATTCCTTTATATCGGTAGCTAAATAGCTTTTGATATTTGCTACAACTATATTTTACAAAATTAACAGCTAAAAATATGTATTTTTTATGAAACTTATGTATCAATTTTAATCTTAAAAACAATGTTTTGTTAAGGATTTTAATGTATTTTTAAATGCCTAAAAAATGTCAAAATTCGATATTATTCAGCACTTTTACACAACTATATTTTACAATATTATGGGCTTAAATATGTATTTTTCATGAAATTTAGTTATGAGTTTTAATTTTAAAAACAACGTTTTTTCAAGTGTTTTCATTAATTTTTGAAGGGCTAAAAATTGTCGAAAACTGCCATTATTCAGCCCTTTTTATGATAGAGAAATTCAAAATGTGGTATTATTGTTGTTTTCATTAGAATGTGCTATTTTAAACTACTGAAAGCTTATAATAGAAGTTTGAGACTCTATATTGTGATACAATTGTATATTACACGTGTTTTTCATAGTTTCTTGTATATTGTAGTGTTATATCATAAATAGAAGGAATTTAACTTATGGTAATGCTTTATACCCTCAAAATGTGTTCTTTTCAATGCTTTTAGCTAGTTATCAGTGATATATAGCTGTTTTCCTACGAATTGAAGTATACAATCCTTTTTTTAGAATAATTTGCACCTATAAGTAGCCTACATTACATTTAGCTAATAAATAGAAGAGTAAGAGGTTATTTATTGTGATATAACTATTTATTGCAAGTGTTTTTCATAGTTTCTTGTAAACTGTAGCGTTATTGTATATATACATGTAGTTTTACCTATCATATTGCTATAAACCCATAAAATGTAGTTTTTCAATGATTTTAGCTAGTTATCAGTGAAGAGCTGTTTTTGTTCTGTATATTCCTTTATATTGGTAGCTAAATAGCTTTTAATATTGGCTACAACTCTATTTACAAAATTAATAGCTAAAAATATGTATTTTTTATGAAATTTAGGTTGCAATTTTAATCTTATAAACAAAGTTTTTTCAAGGATTTTAATGTATTTTTGAAAGGCTAAAAAATATTGAAATTTGACATTATTCAGCACTTTTACACAACTATATATTACAATATTATGAGCTTAAAATTTGTATTTTTCATGAAATTTGGTTATCAATTTTAATCTTAAAAACAACGTTTTTTCAAGTGTTTTAATGTATTTTTGGAAGGCTTAAAAATGTCGAAAATTGACATTATTCAGCCATTTTTTTGATAGGTAAATTCAAAATGTTGTATTATTGTTGTTTTCGTTAGAAAATGCTATTTTAAACTACTGTAAGCTTATAATAGGAGTTGTGATACAATTGTATATTACCCGTGTTTTTCATAGTTTCTTGTATATTGTAGTGTTATTTCATAAATAGAAGGAATTTAACTGATGATAATGCTTTTACCCTAAAATGGTTCTTTCAATGATTTAGCTAATTACGGTGATATATAGCCAAAATTTTTCCTTTTTTTTCAAAANTTCATTTTAGCTAGTTCAATGAAGAGCTGTTTTTTTCTACAAATTGAAGTATATTCCTTTATATCGGTAGGTAAATAGCTGTTTGATATTTGCTACAACTATATTTTACATAATTCATAGCTAAAAATATGAATTTTTGTATGAAATTTAGGAATCTATTTTAATCTTAAAAACAACGTTTTTTCAAGTATATTAATGTATTTTTGCAAGGTTAAAAAATGTCGAAATATGACTTTATTCAGCACTTGTACACAACTATATTTGACAATATTATGAGCTTAAAATATGTATTTTTCCTGAAATTTAGGTATCAATTTTAATCTTAAAAACAACGTTTTTTTAAGTGTTTAATGTATTTTTGAAGGGCTAAAAAATGTCGAAATTTGACATTATTAAGCACTTTTACACAACTATACTTTACAATATGATGAGCTATTAATATGTATTTTTCATGAAATTTAGGTATCAATTTTAATCTTAAAAACAACGTTTTTTCAAGTATTTTGCTGTATTTTTGAAGGGGTAAAAAATGTCGAAATTTGACATTTTTCAGCACTTAAACACAACAATATTTTACAATATTATGAGCTTAAAATATGTATTTTTCATGAAATTTAGATATTAATTTTAATCTTAAAAACAACGTTTTTCAATTGTTTTAATGTATTTTTGAAGGGCTAAAAAATGTCGAAAATTGACATTATTCAGCCATTTTTTTTATAAAGAAATTCAAAATGTGGTATTATAGTTGTTTTCGTTAGAAAATGCTATTTTAAACTACTGTAAGCTTATAATAGGAGTTTGAGACTATATTTTGATACAATTGTATATTACACGTGTTTTTCATAGTCTCTTGTAAATTGTTGTGTTACATGTTATAAGTATACAATCCTTTTTTTTAGAATAATTTGCACCTATAAGTAAGCTACATTACATTAAGCTATAAAATAGAAGAGTAAGAGGTTATCTATTGTGATATAGCGGTATATTGCAAGCGTTTTTCATAGTTTCTTCTAAACTGTAGCGTTATTGTATATACACAAGTAGTTTTACTTATCATATTGCTATAAACCCATAAAATAAAGTGTTTTCAATGATTTTAGCTAGTTATCAGAGTATCAGTGAGCTGGGTTTTTTTACAAATTGAAGTATATTCCTTTATATCGGTAGCCAAATAGCTTTTTTGTTTTTTGCTACAACTATATTTTACAAAATGAATAGCTAAAAATATGTATTTTTTTATGAAATTTAGGAATCTATTTTAATCTAAAAAACAACTTTTTTTCTTGTATTTTAATGTATTTTTGAAAGGCTTAAAAATTTCGAAATTTGACATTATTCTGCACTTTTACACAACTATATTTTACAATATTATGAGATTAAAATATGTTTTTTTAATGAAATTTATGTATCAATTTTAATCTTAAAAACAACGTTTTTTCAAGTGTTTTAATGTATTTTTGAAAGGCTAAAAAATGTCTAAAATTGGCATTATTTAGCCCTTTTTTGATAGAGAAATTCAAAAATGTGTATTATAGTTGTTTTCGTTAGAAAATGCTATTTTAAACTACTGTAAGCTTATAATAGGATGTTTTGAGACTCTATATTGTGATACAATTGTATATTACACGTGTTGTTTATAGTTTCATGTATATTGTAGTGTTATATAATAAATAGAAGGAATTTAACTTATGATTATTGTTTATACCCTCAAAATGTGTTCTTTTTAATGATTTTTGCTAGTTATCCGTGATATTTAGATGTGTTCTTACAAATTGAAGTATACAATCCATTTTTTAGAATAATTTGCACCTATAAGTAGCTTACATTACATTAAGCTATAAAATAGAAGAGTAAGAGGTTATTTATTGTGATATAACGGTATATTGCAAGCGTTTTTCATAGTTTCTTGTAAACTGTAGCGTTATTGTATATATACAAGTAGTTTTACTTATCATATTGCTATAAACCCTTACAATGTAGTTTTTCAATGATTTTAGCTAGTCATCAGTAATGTGCTATTTTGTTCTGTAAATTGAAGTATATTCCTTTATATCGGTAGCTAAATAGCTTTTGATATTTGCTACAACTATATTTTACAAAATTAATAGCTACAAATATGTATTTTTTATGAAATTTAGGTATCAATTTTAATCTCAAAAACAACGTATTTTCAAGGATTTTAATGTATTTTTGTAGGGCTAAAAAATGTCGAAATTTGATATTATTCAACACTTTTACACAAATATATTTTGCAATATTATATGCTTAAAATATGTATTTTTCCTGAAATATAGGTATCAATTTTAATCTTAAAAACAACGTTTTTTTCAAGTGTTTTAGTGTATTTTTGAAAGGCAAAAAAATATCGAAAATTGACATTATTCATCCTTTTTTTTGATAGAGGAATTCTAAATGTGGTATTATTGTTGTTTTCATGAGAATGTGCTATTTCAAACTACTGTAAGCTTATAATAGGAGTTTGAGACTCTATATTGTGATACAATTGTATATTACACGTGTTTTTCATAGTTTCTTGTAAATGGTAGTGTTATATCATAAATAGTAGGAATTTAACTGATGAAAATGTTTTTATACCCTCAAAATGTGTTCTTTTCAATGATTTTAGCTAGTTATCGGTGATATATAGCTGTTTTCCTATTATTTGAAGTATACCATCCTTTTTTTAGAATAATTTGCACCGATAAGTAGCTTACATTACAATAAGCTAACAAATAGAAGAGTAAGAGGTTATTTATTGTGATATAACGGTATATTGTAAGCGTTTTTCTAAGTTTCTTGTAAACTTTTAGTGATATTGTATACAAGTATTTTTACCTATCATATTGCTATATACCCAAAAATGTATTTGTTTTCAATGATTTTAGCTAGTTTTTAGTGAAGAGCTGTTTTTTTCTAAAAATTGAAGTATATTCCTTTATATGGGTAGCTAAATAGTTTTGATTTTTGCTACAACTATATTTACAAAATTAATAGCTAAAAAATATAAATTTTATTATGAAATTTAGGTATCAATTTTAATATTAAAAACAACGTTATTTCAAGTATTTTATGTATTTTTAAAGGGCTAAAAAAATGTCGAAATTTGACATTATTCAGCATATATACACAACTATATTTTACAATTTATGAGTTTAAAATATGTATATTCATGAAATTTAGGTATCCTTTTTAATCTTATAAAAAAAATTTTTTAAAAGTCTTTTAATGTATTTTTGAAGGGCTAAAAATGTCGAAAATTGACATTATTCCCCCCTTTTTTTAATAGAGAAATTAAAAATGTGATATTATAGTTGTTTTCGTTAGAAAATGCTATTTTAAACTACTGTAAGCTTATAATAGGAGTTAAAGAATCTATTTTGTGATACAATTGTATATTACACGTGTTTTTCATAGTCTCTTGTAAATTGTAGTGTTATCTCATAAATAGAAGGAATTTACCTTACGATAATGCTTTACATCCAAAATGTGTTCTTTTCATCGTTTTAGCAGTTATCAGTGATATATAGCTGTTTTTCTACATATTGAAGTATACAAACCTTTTTTTAGAATAATTTGCACCTATAAGTAGCTTACATTATAATAAGCTAAAAAAATAAAAGAGTAGGAAGTTATTTATTGGAATATAACGGTATATTGTAAGCGTTTTTCATAGTTTCTTGTAAACCCGTAGTGTTATGGTATATATACAAGTAGTTTTTACTATTCATAATGCTATAAACCCCTAAAATGTTGTGTTTTCAAAATTTTAGCTAGTTATCGTGAAGAGCTGTTATAATCTACAAATTTAAGTATATTCCTTTATATCGGTAGCTAAATAGCTTTTGATATTTTCTACAACTATATTTACAAAATTAAAAGCTAAAAATATGTATTTTTTATGAAATTTAGGTATCAATTTTTAAAAATAAAAACAACGTTATTTCAAGTATTTTAATGTATTTTTTAAGGGCTAAAAAAATGTCGAAATTTGACATTATTCAGCATATTTACACAACTATATTTTACAATATTATGACTTAAAATATGTATATTTCATGAATTTAGGTATCCATTTTAATCTTATAAACAAAATTTTTAAAGTCTTTTAATGTATTTTTGAAGGGGTAAAAAATGTCGAAAATTTACATTATTCCGCCCTTTTTTTAATAGAGAAATTCAAAATTGATATTATAATGTTTTTGTTAGAAAATGCTATTTTAAACTACTGTAAGCTTATAATAGAGTTTGAGAATCTATATTGTGATACAATTGTATATTACACGTGTTTTTCATAGTCTCTTTTAAATTGTAGTGTTATATCATAAATAGAAGGAATTTACCTTACGATAATGCTTTACAAACCCCCAAAATGTGTTCTTTTCATCGATTTTAGCTAGTTTTTCAGTGATATATAGCTGTTTTTCTACAAATTAAATATACAATCCATTTTTTAGGAATAATTTGCACCTATAAATAGCTTACATTACATTAAGCTATAAAATAGAAGAGTATGAGGTTATTTATTGTGATATAACGGTATATTGCAAGCGTTTTTTCATAGTTCTTGTAAAACTGTAGCGTTATTGTTTTTTATAAAAGTAGTTTTACTTATCATATTGCTATAAACCCTTACAATGTAGTTTTTCAATGATTTTAGCTAGTCATCAGTAAAGAGCTAATTTTGTCTGAAAATTGAAGTATATTCCTTTATATCGGTAGCTAAATAGCTTTTGATATTTGCTACAACTATATTTTACAAAATTAATAGCTAAAAATATGTATTTTTTTATGAAATTTAGGAATCTATTTTAATCTTAAAAACAACGTTTTTTCAAGTATATTAATGTATTTTTGCAAGGTTAAAAATGTCGAAATATGACTTTATTCAGCACTTGTACACAACTATATTTGACAATATTATGAGCTTAAAATATGTATTTTTCCTGAAATTTAGGTATCAATTTTAATCTTAAAAACAAAGTTTTTTCAAGTATTTTGCTGTATTTTTGAAAGGCTAAAAAATGTCGAAATCTGACATTTTTCAGCACTTATACACAACAATATTTTACAATATTATGAGATTAAAATAAATATTTTTCATGAAATTTAGGTATTAATTTTAATCTTAAAAACAACGTTTTTCAATTGTTTTAATGTATTTTTGAAAAGCTAAAAAAAGTCGAAAATTGACATTATTCGGCCATTTTTTTTATAAAGAAATTCAAATGTGGTATTATAGTTTTTTTCGTTGGAAAATGCTATTTTAAACTACTGTAAGCTTATAATAGGAGTTTGAGACTATATTTTGATACAAATTTTATATTACACGTGTTTTTCATAGTCTCTTGTAAATTGTTGTGTTTCCCTGTTATAAGTATACAATCCTTTTTTAAGAATAATTTGCACCTATAAGTAAGCTACATTACATTAAGCATAAAATAGAAGAGTAAGAGGTTATCTATTTTGATATAGCGGTATATTGCAAGCGTTTTTCATAGTTCTTGTAAACGTAGCGTTATTGTA
>JACEEZ010025167.1:36445-52552 GCA_016584305.1 Chionoecetes opilio
AATGGAAGTATAGTCCCTTTATATCGGTATGTAATGCTGTTTGGATATTTCTACAACTATATTTTACAAATTAATGCTAAAAATATGTTTTTTTTATGAAATTTTAGGATCTCTTTTTTCTTAAAAACTAAAGTTTTTCACGTATTTAATGTATTTTTGCAAGGTTAAAAAAATGCCGAAAATATGACTTTATTCATCACTTGTACACAACGATATTTGACAATATATGAGCTGAAATATGTATTTTTCCTGAATTTAGGTTATCAATTTAACCACCACCAAATTTTAGCACCACCAAATAAAAACAACCGTTTTTTCAAGTGTTTAATGTATTTTTGAAGGCTAAAAAATGGTCGAAATTTGGCAACTTTTACACAACTATATTTTACAATATGATTGAAGCTAAAATATGTATTTTTCATGAAAATTTAGGTATCAATTTTAATTTCAAACAACGTTTTTTCAAGTAATTTGCTGTATTTTTGAAAGGGTAAAAATGTCGAAATTTGACATTTTTTTCAGACACTTAAACACAACATATTTAACAATATTATGAGCCTTAAAATATGTATTTTTCATGAATTTAGATGATTAATTTAATCTTAAAACAACGTTTTTTTTCCATTGTTTATGTAGTTTTTGAAGGGCTAAAATGTCGAAAATTGGACATTAGTCCAGACCATGTTTTTTAATAAAGAAATTCAAAATGTGGTATTATAGTTGTTTTCGTTCGTTAGAAAAATGCTATTTTAACCTACTGTAAAGCTTATAATGGAGTTTGAGAACTATAGTTTTGATACATTGTATATTTACCGGTTTTTCATAGTCCTTGTAATTGTTGTGTTCATGTTATAATTATAACAATCCTTTTTTAGAATAAATTTTGCACCTATAGTAGCTACATTACATTAAGCTATAAAAAAATAAAGAGTAAGAGGTTATCTATTGTGATATAAAGCGGTATATTTTGCAAGCGTTTTTCATAGTTTCTTGTAAACTGTAGCGTTATTGTATATACACAATAGTTTACTTATGCATATTGCTAATAAAACCATAAAATAAGTGTTTCAATGATTTTAGGCTAGTTATCAGAAGTATCAGTGGAGCTGTTTTTTTTTTACAAATTGAAGTATATTCCTATCCTATCGATTCCTATCGTAGCGCAAATAGCTTTTTTGATTTTCGCTACAACTATATTTACAAAATTTAATACTAAAAATATGTATTTTTTTTTGAAATTTAGGAATCTATTTTAATCTAAAAACAAACTTTTTTTTTCATGTATTTTTCATGTATTTTTGAAAGGCTTAAAATGTCGAATTTGACAAATATTCTGCACTTTTACAACAACTAATATTTTTACAATATTAATGAGATTAAAATATGTTTTTTTAAATGAATTTTATGTATCACTTTTAATCTAAAACAACGTTTTTTTTTCAAGTGTTTTAATGTATATTTTGGAAAGGCTAAAAAAATGTCTAAAATTGCATTATTTAGCCCTTTTTTTGATAGAGAAATTCAGAAATGTGGAATTATAGTTGTTTGCGTTGAGAAAATGCTATTTTTAACTACTGTAAGCTATAATAGAGTTTGAGAACTCTATATTTGTACAATTGGATATTACACGTGTTGTTTATAGTTTTTCCTTGTATATTGTAGATGTTTATATATAATAGAAGGAATTTAACTTATGTTAATTGTTTATACCCTCAAAATGTGTTCAATTTAATGATTTTTGCTAGTTATCCGTGATAATATAGATGTGTTTTTACAAATTGAAGTATACAATCCATTTTTTTAGATAATTTGCACCTATAAGTAGCTTACATTACATTAGGCTATAAAATAGAATAGTAAAGAGGTTAATTATTGTGATATAACGGTATATGCAAGCGTTTTTCATAGTTTCTTTAACTTGTAGCGTTTGATTGTATATATACAAAGTAGTGTTTACTATCATATTGCTATAAAACCCTTACAATGTAGTTTTTCAATGATGTTTAGCTAGTCATCAGTAAGAGTCTATTTTTGTCTGTAATTGAGTATATTCCTTTATATCGGTAGCTAATAGTTTTGATATTTGCTACAACTATATGTTACAAAATTAATAGCTACAAATATGTATTTTTTATGAAATTTGGAGTTCAATTTTAATCTTAAAAACAACGTTTTTTCAAGTTTTTAATGCATTTTGAGGGCTAAAACATGTCAAATATGACATTCTTCAGCATATTTACCACATCTATAATTTACATATTATGAGCTTGGAAATAGTTTTTTTCAGGAATTTAGGTATCAATTATCATCTTAAAACACCGTTTTTTCAAGTGTTAAAATGTATTTTTGAAGGGCTGAAAAAATGTCGAAATTGACATTTTTTAGCACTTTTACACACTACATTTACAATCCTTGAGCTTAAAAAATGTATTTTTCATGAAATATGAGGGATTCTTTTTAATCTTAAAACAACGTTTTTTCAAGTTATTTAATTGTATTTTTTGAAGGGCTTAAAAATGTCGAAATATGACTTTATTTAGCACTTTTACACATCTATAAATTACACTATTATGAGCTTGATTATTATTTTCATGAAATTTAGGTATCAATTTTATTCTTTAAAAACAACGTTTTTCAAGTATTTTAATGTATTTTTGAAAGGCTAAAAAATTCATAATATACATTATTCAGCATAGTATAGTACACAACTAATATTTTACAATATTATGAAGCTTAAATATGTATTTTTCATGAAGATTTAGGTATCATTTTTATCATGAAACAACGTTTTTTCAAGTGTTTTAATATGTATTTCTGAAGGGTCTAAAAATGTCGAAAATTGACATTATCAGGCCTTTTATAGATAGAGGATTCAAAATGTGGTATTATTTGTTGTTTTCAATTAGAATGTGCTACTTTTAAACTCCTGTAAGCTTATAATAGGAGTTTGAGACTCTATAAAGTTGTTGTATACACTTGTATATTACAACACGTGTTTTTCATAGTTTCTTGTATATTCCTAGTGTTATATCATATATTGGAGGAATTTAACTGCTGACACATTTCACTGGTCGACAAAAAAAATCGGAAGATATGGTGTTCGGGACTAAATGACGCTTCTTACCTGGGAACTAAATTTTTGATTGAGTTAGGTCGGACACTTATTATTCAAGTAAATTTTTGGGTGCTGAATCCAAAACTGATCTCAGTTTTTATCTATCACGTCAAGTTTTTGAACTGTGAGGATTTTCGTTTTCATAAAATTATGAAAAATACTGTACATACAACAGTAACAGTGCTTATTTTTATACAACGTTGCAAAATTTTAACATACATGAAAAAATGAAAGAAATAGGGCATGAATAAAATGTTTATTTAACTTATCATGTTTTTAGAAATGATAAGGCTATACTTGTGTGCCGGTTAAGGTAATTTACGTTTTAGCTTTGTCTGGAGGGTTCAACTTGAGGTCTATCGGCGTTTGATGCTCCAACAATAGTTCGCCATTCATATTCACATCCATCTACCCGGTAAACGTTTCTTCCCACCATAACCTTCAAATCTTGGTGAAATCGTTCCCTTTGCTCGCGCTAGCATCACCAAGATTTTCCGGAAAGTTGGCAAGGATTATCTTAGGCAAAAAATGTACTTTAGTACTCATGTTGCACCAAGCGCTTTGTAGCTCTCCAATATTTTCGAACAATTTCATGTGTAATTACTTTGGCACGTGTATTTCAATAAAGTTCTTGACGACGTCTTTGAATGATAGCCAAGCATTCTTTTTCAAGGTCTGACAGAGTACTCGTTTGAATGTTCATATTTGATGAGCTGTCGAATTTGTGGCCATCAAACACGACCGGCTGAATTTTTTTCAATTACAGTCCGGAGGAATTCAAATGATGTTCTTCCAAACAGTCGCCATCATTTGACAATGCTTTTACAAATTGTTTTCATGAGACCTATTTTATGGTGCATAGGTGGGAATATTTAATTTTCTTCCTGTCACAAGCGGCTCAGGTACCATGTTAGGATCTCCAGGTTTAAGATCAGATTCTCGAGGCAATTCCGGCGACGCAATGCTTTCTCTGAGCTCTGCTTATCCCAAACTACAGGAGAAAGCAGGATACTTTGTTATCCACGTTGTTTGAACCAAGAGGAAGGACACCATTTTAAGGTCACACAGATGATCCATGTTTGTTGTTTTCATATTGCATAACTCATGACTCTCTCTTAACATCTCCATATTCTTCACAAAGACATAGACCGAATGTCGCAATAGGGACTGCGCCAAAACAATTGCCATTGTGTAGAAGGACACAACTTCAAGCTCCGTCTTTGGCTTATCATAAACCATCGCCATTCATTTGATTGTAAGATTGAAAGCCCTACTTCATTCATTAAAACCAGGAATGTTATGGCAACAACCAAAACCGCTGGCACTTCGAAAGTACTGCAGAATGTACTTTCTCTGGTTCGAAAGTATTGATACCTCACTCCCTTGTTCAAGTATGTATTTTGTCTCGTTCCGTCTTGATGAAGTATTTCTGATGGCTTTTTGGATAGGCCCAAATCACGTGCTAATCATTCAACTCGTGCTGATCAAATCCCTACGAACTGAATCCTCGTGAATGTCAAATCTGCATCATTGCTGTCCTGCGTTCTTCAACACACCAATCTTCTATAGAGGTAGTTGTTCGAAAAAACTGGCCTGGAATTTTCAGCTGAATGAGGCATTGGTCCTATTATAGCTGACGGACACAATGAAATTTGTGCTATCTGGAGGGTAAGCTGTGGAACAAACTTAGACGTGCTAGAAAAAAACTGACTACAGATTTGAATCAGCATGCCAATTTTAGTCTAAATAAGCTCAAAATCTAACTTCTCAACAATTTTTATTTTCTTCAAATTGTTCCCCAGTGTTCTAGGTAAATCGACCCTGCTGAACTCGAATCTGATGTTTCAATTAACTCTATCACGTCCAGTTTTTGTGAGAACCAGACGCAATTCATGAAAAAATATGTGTAAATTAGCAGAAATAGGTTTCACCAATGTTTTCTTTTAAACTCTTAACTCTTTTCTTTTCTCAGCCTATTTAGGGGCAGTGCAGTGTTTTTGAGTCCAGTGCGGTTTGTGCCGTGAGAGGGGAGGAGGGTGTGCGCCCTGCGTGTAGGGCGAGGGGTTGCATGCTGTTTAGTACTCCCTTTTTATACCTACTGATCGTACGCTTTTGACATATGTTTTAACATTTTATTTTTCTTTGCAGATATGATGTGTTTGATTTAGTTGAGTCCTAATTTTAGGTTTGTTTTAAACGTATATAGTACCTTGTACCGGGCTGTGATGGAGCGCACGTACTGTGGGAATGCATCGGACAGTGTTTTGTTATCATCTGTTGGATTTTTTTTCCCACTGACAGTCTGAAGAAACTCTAACAAGAAATGTTCAAGCAGCTTATCTGCTTTACTTCAAGTGCCGTATAGGTGAATCAAGATAAGAAGTGGGGGCCCTCAGTAGCATCACCCCTGTGTAAACCACTTGCATGAATGGTATGCGTGCAACGGCCATCAGTCATGGCATTCGCCATTCCCAATGTTTTGGCGTTAACGAAAAGGATCACAGTATGACTGGCTACTTCTGCTCACTAACATCAAGGATATTCAGTAATCATTCACCGTGCTATCATCCCTACCACTGATCCTCGTGAATGTCAAAATCTGCATCATTGCTGTCACTGGTTCTTCAACATACTCAGATCTTCTAGAGGAGGTAGTTGTTCGAAAACTGCACTGGAATTTCAGCTGAATGAGGCATTGGTCTTATAGCTGACGGTAGATTAGGATATTCTATTTTACTTTTTTTTTTCTTGTTAAATCCTGATGTTTCACTAAACAAAAGTAACAGTCTGTGGAATGATCTTTTTGCTCTCGCCAAACCATGGGGATACCAAATGCCAACTTTTCACGTGTTCCTTTGGTCCACATCCGTAATCTCTCGACACACGGGCTTGCACATGTAATGCCGTTTTTTGGGGAAGAAAATGGATGGGATTCCTATCATAAAATTCCCGGGTTATGTCCGTAAGGGCAATTCAATTTTTTCGTTTCTCGTGAAAGTTATCTTCCTTCTTTCATTCTCATTTCTATTTTCCCTTCCTTCCCTCACTCCCTCCCCCCCCGACATTCGGGTAAGAGTCAAAATTCGTGGGACACTATTTCGCGATCATTGATAACTAGTGGGTTCAAAACTTTTCATCATCCCCTCACCCCTATCAGATCAAGGAACACTCCTAGATTTTTAAATGTCCTTAAAAAATAGTCACAATAGTGACAGATCACGTCATAAATGGATGTGTTAGTCGAGTTATTTGCTAAATTAAAAGTCGACCAAATTTATGGTTCGACTCCACTACCTCGTCTCTCAACAAAACGCGTTCGTATGCGTGAACGAACGAAAATAAAACTTTCCCCGGATTTAGAATAAACATATTAAATTCTTCTATATCAAAGTTGAAGAACTGTATTATAGGTAGCCATTTCATGTATACTTTTCATTATTTAAATTAAAGTCATTCATGGGGGGATAATCCCTTCGGGGGAAGCCGTTCAGGGGATCCAAACATTCCCCTTCTTCCCGCCTACCCATCCCAAACCCTTGCCTTAGTTACCACGAGGGGCCAGTCTCTCGCTACTTCCTCTCCAGGTAAGACCTGGGAACCTCGCTCCTATTCCCCCCCCCCTTCCTTTTTATATTATATCTATCTATATATCTATACATAGGTAGAGTTGGTTAGTTTTTCATTAACGCATAGGAGGCCTGGCCTGTCCTTATAAGTGTTATTAACGCAGTCTCTCGCTACTTTCCTCTCCAGAAACCAGGCCACATGGTACAGTGAATCCCCACACCAAATCATTACTCTCACATTTTCTCCCTATATATAATTTCCATGTATACCTATAGTGCTCAGTTGATACGGACATAGGTGGTAGTTCTAAGAATGATTTGTGAGGGAGGTTATGCTCTAAAGAGCTTGCCCGTTCCAGATTAGAGTTTATGTATGTGTCTAAGATTTTCAAACCAGAAATAATGTTTCATGGTGAATAAATAGGATGATGTTTCAAATTAGTTCTTGTGTTTATTGCAAAAACCCCCAGGTGGGCATTCCGCGTGTTAGGATAAAAACTTCCCCACACTTCCAAAGAGTCAGCCTTACTCGGTGTAATTCTAAGTATCAACCACGACTACCAAGATAAAACTAATATATAAATATCAACGTGCTCAGGGAGTAAACCAGAGAACTACTCGCTTGAGCTGGTGGCAGCACTTCCCCTTAACTCATACCCTTTCCCCTTAACCTAAACTCATACCCTTCCCCTTAAAATTTATCCCCATTTCAGTACTCTCCGCAGCGAGAAGTGTTCATACTATAATCAATAGTGAAGTCATGAGACAAGTTTCAATTCTCAATTCAAAGGGTTTTAATCAATGAAAAATCATAACCAAATTAATTTCATTCAAATAACCCAAAGGGACCAGGGATAAAATTCTTCATAGGAAATCTGGCAACAACACACTTTGTGAGGGGCCCATAGCTTGTCTTTATCACCGAGTTTCACTTAAATATGCGAAATATGCTTGTTTGACAAATACGCTGATGCTTGCCCTCCCGACTTGGAATGGTGAAACTACCACATATATAGCAGAAGGAGTCAGGGTTTGTTTAGGCATTTACGACGAGACGTAGCAGGAGCAGACATGATCTGAAACAAAAGAAATATATACCTACGTAAAAAAACACTAAGCTGGAATAGTTACAAGCTTTGAAAAAAAAAAAAAGCATAAAAAGAAATAAAAATTACAATGGTATGTTGTTACAAGGTTAAGAGAAAAGCCATAACAAATCCTCCAAATTTCCCTACTATCCTAGCTTTCTTTTTGCAGATATTGATAGTACTGACCTATTGGGAGCTGCACACACCTCTCACCGCACTGTCTCAATTGTAACTGCACAAACAAGTTGCCACATAGCTCTCGATGAGTCAAATCGTAATCAGCGGGCAAGTTTTACAACAGCTCACAAGTGGAATTTTGCTTATCTGGAGGGTAAGCTGTGGAGAAAAAACTTGACGTGCTAGAAAAAAACTGACTACAGATTTGGAATCAGCATGCCAATTTTAGTCTAAATAAGCTCAAAAATCTAACCCAACAATTTTTTTTCTTCAAATTGTTCCCCAGTGTAATTAGCACCTTGGTTTGAAGCGTGGTCAATGGCCATTGGCTGCCGCCCATTAGATTCCACTGGTCGACAAACAAAAATCGAAGATATGGTTCTGGACTAAATGAAGCTGATTATAGGTAAATCGACCCTGCTGAACTCGAATCTGATGTTCAATTAACTCTATCACGTCCAGTTTTTGAGAACCAGACGCAATTCATGAAAAAATATGGGTAAAATCAGCAGAAATAGGTTTCACCAATGTTTTCATTTTAAACTCTTAATCTTTTCTTTTCTCAAGCCTATTTAGGGCAGTGCAGTGTTTTTGAGTCAGTGTGGTTTGTGCAGTGAGCAGGGGAGGGTGTGCGCGCTGCGTATTGGCGAGGGGTTAGCAGCTGTGTAGTACATTTTTACCTACTGATCGTACAGCTTTGACATATGTTTAAAATTTAATTTTTTCTTTGCAGATATGATGTGTTTGATTTAGTGGAGCCTAATTTAGTTGGTTTACCGTATATAGTACCTTGTACCGGGCTGTGATGGAGCGCCGTAGCTGTGTGAATGCATCGGACAGTTTTTGTTACATATGTGGAATTTTTACCCCTGACAGTCTGAAGAAACCTCTTACAAAGAATGTTATGTTAAAGCAGCTTATCTGCATTACTTCAAGTGCCGTATAGGTGATCAAGATAAGAAGTGGGCCCCTCACGTAGCATGCAACCCCTGTGTGAACCACTTGAATGAATGGATGCGTGGCAAACGGCCATCAGGCATGGCATTCGGCATCCCAATGGTTTGGCGTGAACAAAAGGATCACAGTACTGACTGCTACTTCTGCCTCACTAACATCAAAGGATATTCAGTAAAAACGCGAGCTAAAATCAGGTATCCTGACGTACCTTCTGCCATCAGGCCTGTGCCACATGGTCCTGATCTCCCAGTTCCAAATGTTCCAATTGCAAGTGCTATAAGTGAATCAGATTCGAACGAGGAGGATAATCCCATGGATACAGACTTTCAAGAAATGGCAGACACCAGAGAGCCCAAATTCATCCGTCAGGAAATGCTACATGACCTTGCTAGGGACCTAGATCTACCCAAGGAGAAAAGTGAAGTCCTTGGATCTCGTCTCAAGGAATGGAATTTGCTACAAGAAGGAGTTCTCATCACCACGTTTCGTCGTAGACATAAAGAACTTTCAAGCTTCTTCAAGATGGAACACAAGCTCTGTTACTGCTTTGATGTTGACACACTCATGGAACAACTTTGTGAGTCTCACACTTATGATAAGAGTGAGTGGCGGCTGTTCAAAGATTCAGGAAAAAACACGCTAAGGCCGTTCTTCTGCATAAAGGAATAAGCTTCCGAGTGTTCCAATTGCGCATGGCCATGAAATGAGTGAAACTTATGAAACTATGAAGACTTGTGTTATCTGCTGTTAAATATGAAACATCAGTTGGAATCTGTGTGGGACCTGAAGGTAATCTCCTTGCTTCTAGGACTCCAGTTAGGTACACTAAGCACATGTGTTTTCTTTGTTGTGGACTCTAGAGCGGACAGCAACATACAAACAAAGGAATGGCCAGCACGACCGAAAGACTCACTGGCAGTTCAACTGTATGTACAAACCTCTTGTTGACAGTGAACAAGTGTACTTACCTCCATTGCATCTGAAACTTGGGTAATGAAAATTTTTGTGAAGGCCATGGATCAAATGTGCTGGCTTTCAGTATTGTTAGCAAAGTTTGAACGCACTATATCTGAAGCCAAGTAAGGCAGATGTTTCAATGGCCCTCAAATTCGTCAATACTCAATGATGATGAACTTTGTAAGAGCCTAACTGCCCTGGAAAAAAGCTGCTTGGAAGAGCTTTTTGGCTGTTATAGGAACTACCTAGGTAATGTTCGAGCATCGAATTATGAGGAACTTGTAAATGACATGTTGAAGAGTTACATTGCGCTTGGGGCTCGGATGTCCTCAAAATCCACTTTTCCATTCACATCTTGATTTCTTCCCAACGAATCTTGGCGCGGTCAGTGATGCAGGGGAACGTTTCCACCAGGACATTGCCACCATGGAAACCCGATACCAAGGACGATTCAGTCCCAACATGATAGGGGACTATTGCTGGAAGCTACAACGTGAAAGTAGCTGCTCCTACAAACGAAAGAGCAAACTACAGAAACACTTCTGATGTACAGCAGGGTGTGTACTTTTGTGTGTTAGGTATAGTTTTGATCATATGTATATTCAATACCAATTTGAGATCTTGACTGTTCTTCTGAAGAACAGTCTAGATCTGACTGTTCTTCGAACTAGCGCATCTTTCTCTCAAAAAAAATCTCGAAGTTGTGTTCCAATTTATATATATTATATATATATATATATATATATATATATATATATAAAGTCAAAATTTACTGTGATTTGTCATATTTTCGGATATATCCAAGATGTGGCACATTTTCGGATATATTTGGAACATAACTTAAGTATATTTTTTGCCAGATATGTACATTAGGTCCTAATAAAGCCGCAGGCACCACCAGAATTTAATTACGAGTAATATATATTAACGTAGGGGGATTGTTTCGATTAATTATATAATTATATATACGTATATAATTATAATAGCTATTAAAATTTAAAATGCCGATATTTAAAAAAAACTATACGTGCTAGAGAAAAAGCAATGCCATTTTTGAAATCAGCAGCGAAAATGCTTTCCAACCCAACCCACACACAATGAACTCAGAACCATTTTTGGTGTCGACCAGTGTTCTAGGCCAAAGGGAATAATATACGTGGCTAAGGATTGGTAGCCGGGCTCGCCGCCGCTCACCAGGGTAGTACTATTCCAGACCCTATCAAGTTAACATCTCTTCTCTGATTAATGAAAAGATTTTGTACATACGTTAATTTTGTACGTTAATTTTGTACATATAAGTGATAAAACAATAGGACGTGTTTAGAATCAACACAGATAACAATCCGCCGCGTCAGTTACTGGTGTGAAAGCCCACTTGACGCCCAGTACATCGCGTCCACCTCTCCGCTACAGTCCTTCACGGGCGGTCTGATCACGCGCTGACCCCTTCGGATCACAATGACAGGCAGTATTGATACAAGCCTACGTAATTCAACCCTACTATCCACCGATAAATATCCTAGTTAGTTAATTAGCTAGGGTATTGTGTCGGGATGAGATAGAAGATGAGTTCAGATTATGAGACAGAATATGTATGTCATATAAATCACCAAATTTAATGGTGCCCCGAGTGAGAAATATTGATGTTCATGTGACTCGAAGTGGTCGTTAATTGTGAGGTATAATTATGAGCCTACCATAATTGCTGGTTATGAGGCTGGAGGCGAGGAGTTTTGCGGCGTCAGGAACGACTCAGCTGGTTAACTACCATACGCCAGGTAGTAAATAACATCAGAGGTTGCGTAGTACTAGTTAGTTGTAGTAGTTAGGTGGTGGTTGCAATTATATACGCCTTGCTCCGCGTCTTGTTAGGCCGAGCAGGCACTACCACCACTTAGTTAATAATTACTTATCAACTAATGATGATTTTTAGTGACGTAATCTTGCATTTAATATTTCATTTGAGTTAATTAGCTAAATCATGGCGAAATTAGCTAAGCATTCATTATCAGCTAAGTTAGCAATGCTCACAAGGATATATAATAAATGTGAGGACGCAATTAAGGCAATTCCTATTGATTATATTAATTTAAAGACAGGTCTACCATTGTTAAATGATCAATGGGAAAAATACGAGGAGGTTTACTTCCAATATGAAGTTAAATTAAGACAAGCTGGGGATAAAGAAATTATTCACCAATATGTTATCAATCATGAACACGAATGTCAAAGATATCTCGATAAAGTAATTGAATATTAGGGATTACTGGAGTGTGCTCATATTTCATCAACATCTAAAGTTTCTTCAACACAAAGTTTGCAAGGTATTAAGCAAGAACCCCCCCACAGGGAGATCACGATTATTACGCCTGAGGGTAATCAGCTATATCAGCCACCCTTAGAGTTTAAAGATCCCTCGTTAGTGGGTATTTATCCTGCGCCTGTTACGCAAATCAAACAGCCTGTAATTACGATTCAAACTTCTCAGCCTACCAGTAAACCACTTAGACCTACTCAAATAATAGATACAATCCCTAATTCCAGGGCGACTTCTAGTGAAGTACGAATAATAAATTGTGTCTTATGTGAGGGGGAACATCCACCCTCCACATGTAATATCTATTCAGATTGTTACACGAGAGTTGAAAGGTTAATGAGCCTTGGTAATTGCCTAACCTGTCTCCGTGGTAAACATGCTTCAAATGCATGCCCTATAAGCTTAAGAACTTGTAGGAAATGTAAACAATCTGTTCATAACATCGCTCTTTGTCCTAACAGTGATAATAACTCAGACCCTACAGTAGTTAAAATGGCAGTCACTAATACGAGTAGTACAGCAGCTGTTCCTACTGCGGAATTGAAGGTGTGCCATAATGGTAATTCAGTCATAGTAAAGACAATGTTTGACAGTGGTGCACAAAGATCCTTCATAAGCAGGGAGATAGTTGAATTATTACAACTACCCATAATTAATAAAGTGAATTTACCCATATCAGGTTTTCTCGCCAATAATGAGGCTCAAACCTTTGACATAGTTCAACCCCTAGTCCAATTAGGAAAATATAAATGTAGGGTAGCTGCTGTAGTAAATAATATTGGTATTAGTTTAACTGTTAATGGACTAAAGGACACAGCTGAAATGCTGAGGGATAATGGTGTTAAACTAGTTAGTAATACCTTCAAAGACGTTGATGGTCCCTTCCAATTAATAATAGGCACTGATTATTTCGGGCGTTACCTAAGGAAGGTCATCAAAATATATAACGTCTCTATGTTCACTAGTGCTAGTGGTAAGGTAATAATGGGACCCATCCCAGATACTCACCATGCCGAAGAAGAGGAGAGTATTCCTAGTCATGCACAACCCCTATTAATTACAAAAATTGGAACCACTTTCTTGCCCACACCAATAAGTGAGGTATTAGAGGAAAGTGGTATTCCAGTTCATAATTATATAATCAATATATCGCCACTAATGGAAATCCTAATAATAATGCGTCACGAGGAAATTCTACCCTCAAATTAAATACAGGATTATGGTTTAAAGGCCCTACCTGGCTGAAAGAGTGTAATAATAATCCTATACAGGTTTCCACTCACAGGTTTCCACTCAGCCAGACATATCTGTAGATATAATAAGGGAACCTGAATTGATCCCAGATCCTGTGATAGACATAGAAAGGTTTTCCTTACTGAGCAAACTAATTAAGACTACTAATTTAGTCTTCAAATCCATTAAAAGAGATAGCTCTGATCCTTTGAAGTTTTGGATCAGAACAATACAGAAGCAGGTATTTCCTAAGGAATATCAGCTATTGGCCTCAGTCAGCCCCCATAGGAACAAATGGACCAAATTATTAGGTCTGTACCTTGATCATGAGGGCATAATTAATTGTCGAGGTCGAAATTTGAAAGCTGATCTTCCAAATACCACCTGCCATCCCATACTAATTCCCAAACGCCATCATCTTACTAAATTGTTGGTGGAAGAATATCATAGGAACTCATTACATGGCGGAATGGCTACAATATTAGCCGATATCAGGTGTCAATTTTGGATAAATCATGGTAGACAGGCAGTCAAATATTACCTCAAATCTCTCAATAAATATAATAGATCTGAGTGTAAACTAGTCTCCTATCTAGGTCCCCCTGAGCTGATAATGAGCTCCTAAAACTATTTGAGGTCAATGGTGATGACTATACTGGGGATACTATAACATCAGGAGATAACTCTCCCCCCGATCAAGTATATGTCAGCATATTCACTGGTGCCTCTATCAAGACTGTTAATTTTAAAATAGCTAAAGACCAAAGTGCCGAAACCACTAATCAAATGTTCCGGCGCTATGTGGCCTGGGGTGATGTCACCTGAAGCGGAACTTCAGTTTTCGCCGGCCCCCAGTGTGGAAATTATCCACCAAACACCCTCTCATAATTGGTAAAGTGGTGGTTTATTTCCCCCCCCCCCTAGTGAGGGAGATATTGTCCGCTCGTCATAGGGGGATGTGTATAGGGATGTATATATATATAATTATAATGGTAATGGGTAATAATTAAGGTAATTTAAGTAAATGATAAATACTGGGATGGATAATTGAACATCCCCATTATTATTAAGCATTTGCACCATAAATAATTAGCACCTTGGTTTGAAGCGTGGTCAATGGCCATTGGCTGCCGCCCATTAGATTCTAGGCCACAGGGAATAATATACGTGGCTAAGGATTGGTAGCCGGGCTCGCCGCCGCTCACCAGGGTAGTACTATTCCAGACCCCATCGAGTTAACATCTCTTCTCTGATTAATGAAGAGATTTTGTACATACGTTAATTTTGTACATATAAGTGATAAAACAATAGGACGTGTTTAGAATCAACACAGATAACAATCCGCCGCGTCAGTTAGTGGTGTGAAAGCCCACTTGACGCCCAGTACATCGCCTCCACCTCTCCGCTTCAGTCCTTCACGGGCGATCTGATCACGCGCTGACCACTTCGGATCACAAGGACAGGCAGTATTGATACAAGCCTACGTAATTCAACCCTACTATCCACCGATAAGTATCCTAGTTCGTTGATTAGCTAGGGTATTGTGTCGGGATGAGATAGAACATGGGTTTTGATTAGGTAAGACTCACATTAAATATATGTTTGTGATACAAATTTCCACACAAGTGTTGAAAAGTGATGGGGCAAGGACGCACCCTTGCCTCACTCCTGTATTCACAGGAAAGAAGCTGGATACACGTCCCTCACACTTCACAGCACTCTCAGTCCCAGAATTCACAGCACTCTCAGTCCTCAGTCCTCAGAACCAGTCATTTTCCAGTCAGGAGGAATGGTACCTAATTGCCACACGGCAGTCAGGGCAGCATGCAACCCGCAGATCATGGGTTCATCCCCAGCTTTGAGGAGCTCCGCTCTTATATTACAAACACCAGCTGCCTTTCGACCCCTCAACTTTGCTACAGCCTCTCTGACTTCGTCAAGAGAGGGTGCGGTTTCGTCAATGGGAGGATCGGCATCCACTGCCTGTAACCCAGTGGTGTGAAGCTGCTCAGTTGGTGGGTCCACCGTGAACAACTGCCCAAAGTACTCAGCCCAACGAGCCATCTGCCCATCCATGTCCGACACGAGGCGCCCATCTGCTGTTCGAATAGCACTCGCCCGAGATGGAGAATTGGAACGGAGCTTCTTCAGGGCTCAGTAGGCGGGTCGGAGCTCATTAGCGTTCAAATGACCCTCGACATCCTCAGCGAGACTCCTGACATACCTCTCCTTGTCTCTCCCCAGGAGGGTTCTAGTCCGGCGTGACAGAGCCCTGTGCTAGTCCTGGTTCCCAGCCAGCCTGGCAGCGCGACTCTCCTCGATTTTCTCCAGCGTCTCCGTCGAGACAAAACTACGCCTTGACCTCGGGCGCTCCCCAGTACACTCCTTGGCAGCCTGTAGAGTTTCACGTTTGAAGGTATCTCACAGTTCTACAGGGTCCTCGAGGGCATCGAGCACATCAAACTGATTTGAGACTGCCACCGCATACTCATGGGCCCATGCAAGGTGTTAATAAATAATTTTGTGCACATTAAGTGCTAAAAACACGCATTTTTCAGTTTTCTTTCTGATTCAGGATTCTTTTGAAATATCTTGGTTGAAGAAGTGAAGAGGGGGCATGGAGGCAGGACTAAACTACTAAAGGGGCGTGTGGTAAAAAGGTTAAGAAACACTGTCCATACCATCCAGAGTGATTCA
>JACEEZ010025167.1:55499-57999 GCA_016584305.1 Chionoecetes opilio
ACGCCTCCGCCGCGAAGGACAGCGTAGCGGCCAGGAACCCCCCCGTCAGGATGATAAAGGCGCCCTACACCGCCAGGAGAAAGTACGAGCAGCATTAATGATGTGAATTTTTTTTACTATCAGCAATGCTCCTTTATCTTTAATGGTTTGGCATTTTGATACTTTGAAAATTTACACGAAAGTAGTTTGAGGATCTGGCAGGTGTATGTTGGCATTGGTGTGGTGGTGGTGGTTATCTATAGCTACCTGCAGATGGTCCAGGGCGAGGGAACGAATCTTGATGGCTCCCTCCGACTGGCCCTCATCCTCCAGCTTCCATGCTTTGCTTTTCAGCTTGTAAACCTCATCCTGGATCCACTGGGCCACCAGGCCAGTCTCCACCATCCTGCCCAGCCTGGGGGTGAAGAGACAACGGGAGAGGTTGGAAAGTTGTTATAGTCCTGAATAGGGTTGTGATTTTTCTTTTAGCCAGACAGTAAAAATCTTACGCCACAAACAGCTGCAACTGTTACAAGGTTCTGAAGGCATGAGGCCATGAGCGTCTACTTTATAATTTCTACTATCTAAACACTGGTTTATTCAACATGGATAAATATGAAATCTGATTTAAGAATTAAAGACTGGAAATACCTTGTCTGCAAAGATGAGTTTAAAAAAACGATACATTTAAACGAATAAGAATTTGATATATATACAAATTTTAATAAACAGTAGAGAAAAGATGTCACTCACATGACGCTGAACTTGTCCTTAAAAGGAGCTCCCGGGAAGCACGCGATGCCAAAAGACTGCGGCAAGAAGGTGTCACTTGAGATGTGAAATTTTTTTCGCCCATTTTGAGAAGCACGAATTTCCAAGTTTAAGCTTCCGCTCATGTACACAATGTCTTCTGTCAGTACCTGAGGAGACAACGAACGGTGCAAGTTACCTCACATTGACAATAAAAAGAAGGGTGACTCAAAGTTATTAACACCTCAGTAGACAATAAATACCTATCCCTAACATTACAAAAGTTTCTTGACTATTAGCATTACCTTTTGCATGGCTTGGAGACCTCCCGTGGGGAAGCTCCGGGCGGGATCCATGACCTCCCACAGGTCCCGGAAGATGCCCGTCTTGGCGTTCTATAATACATCAACTTTTTAATTGCTTTGTTACTACAATGAAAGTTAAGAAAACCTGGAAACACCAAGAATATATTAGCTTAAGAATATTTCAGCCATAGTTACTGAGTATAAGAAGGCCTCGCCATGCAGCTATTGTGAAAAGTTGCTATTCTTGTTGAGAACATGTTTAGTGAAATTGGAAGTTCTTACTTTCTGTATTGCTACAAGCTGCAATATTTGCTGCCATATGTCCATGCATATAAATAATTATCTGAGGACCTTCAGTACCTATACATTCATGGATTAACCTTCTCTGTACTGCGTGACTTGTTACATGTAGGAGGCTGTTAGGACTTGGTGCCTTTACAAAATGTCAACAAATTAATTCCTTTACACAAATATTTACATATAGACACAGAAGAAGTCATTCGCATCCATCAGCAAACTGGTTAATGCAGAAAAAATCAACACAATTGTACTGGGGAAGAATGAAGCCAAACAAACCTAACTTCTATCTTGATAAGCAGAATGACTCACCTTCAGTAAGGACTCCTGACTCGTGCTGGTTTGTATTGCAGGCACGAAGCCACGCCTGCTCGCCGCCCTCAGGTCCTGCAGGGTGTTGATGGGCCGCTCCAGCAAGGGCTTGGTGAGGAAGGACGTGAGGCTCCCAGAGTACATGGCTGCCCAGAAACATAGCAAGTCAAGTACAATCTGAGTAAAATTAACGTTTTAGGACTTCAGATTTGTGATGTGTAAGATGAAATACTGATTTATCAATTGACTTTTTTATCTACATTATGCCATGTTTTTATTTATATTATGCCATCACAAACGGTACCGTAAGCATCCATCTCCTGAAACTCATGCCCTTTATATTTCTGCCCGTAATCATGCCAAATCTTTACTTCAGCTTACCAAAAACTCTTTCATTCATAGAAAATGTCAAAATCTTTCTGAATCAAATTCCTCTCGTGACTTCTGGCATCTAGCTAATAACATCTCTAACAATTTTTCTTCTGCATCTTTCCCTCCTATACTTCACCCAGATGGCTCCACAGCTGTCTCATCTACTTCTAAAGCTGAACTCTTCGCTCAAACATTTGCTAAAAATTCCACTCTGGCTGATGAAGGGCTTGTTCCTCCTTCTCCTCCACCCTCTGACTTTATTATGCCTGTCATTAAGATCCTTCGGAATGATGTTTTCTTTGCCCTTTCTGGGCTAGATCCTCGGAAGGCTTACGGTCCTGACGGAGTCCCTCCTATTGTTCTCAAAAACTGTGCTTCTGTGCTTGCACCTTGCCTGGTCAAACTTTTCCGTCTGTCTATCTACTTCCACCTTTTCTTCTTGCTGGAAGCTTGCTCACATCCAACCTGTTCCTAAGAAGGGTAAC